>CABHPP010113093.1:21656-48587 GCA_902168425.1 Peromyscus attwateri
GAAATAAAAAATTCCCTTAAAGAGGAAATGAAAAACTCCATTAAAGAAGAAATGAAAAACTTCCTTAAAGAGGAAATAAAAAATTCCCTTAAAGAAATGGAAGAAAATACAAACAAAAAATTGGAAGAAATCAAAGAAAGCCAAGAAAAAATAATTAAACAGATGAAAGAAACACTCTAAGATCTGAAAAAAGAAATTGAGACAACAAAGAAAACACAAGCTGAGGGAATGCTGGAAATAGAAATCCTGACTAAACGAACAGGAACTACAGAAACAAGCATAACCAACCGAGTACAAGAGATGGAACAGAGAATCTCTGACACTGAAGACACAATAGTGAAAATAGATTCGTCAGTCAAAGAAAGACAAAAAAGTCGTAACACAAAACGTCCAAGAAATCTGGGACACCATGAAAAGACCAAACCTAAGAATAATAGGGATAGAAGAAGGAGAAGAATACCAACTCAAAGGCACAGAAAATATATTCAACAAAATCATAGAAGAAAACTTTCCTAACCTAAAGAAAGAAATACCTATGAAGATACAAGAAACTTACAGAACACCAAATAGGCTGGATCCAAAAAGAAAGTCCTCTCGCCACATAATAATCAAAACATTAAACATACAGATCAAAGAAAAAATATTAAGAGCTGCAAAGGAGAAAGACCAAGTAACATATAAAGGCAAACCCATCAGAATAACACCAGATTTCTCAATAGAGACTATGAAAGCTAGAAGGTCCTGGACAAATGTTATGCAGACACTAAGAGACCACGGATGCCAACCTAGACTATTATACCCAGCAAAACTCTCAATCACCATAGGCGAAGTAAACAAAATATTCCATGACAAAACCATATTTAATCAATACCTATCCACAAACCCAGCCCTACAGAAAGCACTAGAAGGAAAATTCCAACCCAAAGAAGCTAAACACACCCATGAAAACTCAGGAAATAGATAAACCCACACCAACAAACACCAAAGAAGGACAACATAACATGACCACAAAAAATAACAGGAAATAACAATCACTGGTCATTAATATCCATCAATATCAATGGTCTCAACTCACCTAAAAAAAGACACAGACTAACAGAATGGATAAAAAAACAGGATCCATCCATCTGCTGCATACAAGAAACACACCTTAACTTCAAAGACAGACACTACCTCAGAGTAAAGGGCTGGGAAAAGGCTTTCCAAGCAAATGGACCTAAAAAACAAGCTGGTGTAGCAATCCTAATATCTAATAAAATAGACTTCAAACTAAAATCAATCGAAAGAGATCAGGATGGACATTACATATTTATCACAGGAAAAATCCACCAAGATGAAGTCTCAATTCTGAACATTTATGCCCCAAATACAAAGGCACCCACATTCATAAAAGAAACAGTACTAAAGCTTAAAACGCACATCAAACCCCACACATTAGTAGTGGGAGATTTCAACACACCACTCTCACCAAAAGACAGATCTACAAGACTGAAACTTAACAAAGAAATAAAAGACCTAACAGATGTTATGACTCAAATGGACTTAATAGATATCTACAGAACATTCCACCCTAACACAAAAGAATATACCTTCTTCTCAGCACCCCATGGAACCTTCTCAAAAACTGACCACATGCTTGGTCACAAAACAAACCTCAACAGATACAAAAAAATTGGAATAACCTCCTGTATCTTATCGGACCACCATGCCCTAAAGTTAGACTTCAACAACAACAAAAATTATAGAAAACCTACAAACACATGGAAACTGAATAATACCCACCTGAAACATCAATGGGTCAAGGAAGAAATAAAGAAAGAAATTAAAGATTTCCTAGAATTCAATGAAAATGAAAGAACAACATACCCAAACCTATGGGACACTATGAAAGCAGTGCTAAGAGGAAAATTCATAGCTCTAAATGCACACATAAAGAAGATGGAGCAATCCCATATCAATGAATTAACAGCACAACTGAAAGCTCTAGAACAAAAAGAAACAAACTCACCCAGGAGAAACAGACGCCAGGAAATAATCAAACTGAGGGCTGAAATCAACGAAATAGAAAACAAGAGAACAATATAAAAAAATCAATGAAACAAAGAGTTGGTTCTTTGAAAAAATCAACAAGATAGACAAACCTCTAGCCAAATTAACCAAAAAGCAAAGAGAGAACATCCAAATTAACAAAATCAGAAATGAAAAGGGAGACATAACAACAGACAACGAGGAAATCCAGAGAATCATCAGATCATACTTCAAAAACCTGTACTCCACAAAAATGGAAAATCTGGAGGAAATGGACAATTTTCTGGATAAATACCACATACCAAAATTAAATCAAGACCAGATAAACCACTTAAATAGACCAATAACCCCTAAAGAAATAGAAACAGTCATCAAAAGTCTCCCAACCAAAAAAAGCCCAGGACCAGACGGTTTCAGTGCAGAATTCTACCGGACTTTCAAAGAAGAACTAATACCAATACTCTTCAAATTATTCCACACAATGGAAACAGAAGGAACACTACCAAACTCTTTTTATGAGGCTACAATTACCCTGTTACCCAAACCACAAAAGGATGCAACAAAGAAAGAGAATTACAGACCAATCTCCCTCATGAATATTGATGCAAAAATACTCAACAAAATATTGGCAAACCGAATCCAAGAATACATCAAAAAAATTATCCATCACGACCAAGTAGGATTCATCCCAGGGATGCAAGGATGGTTCAACATACGAAAATCTGTCAATGTAATACACCATATAAACAAACTGAAAGAAAAAAACCACATGATCATCTCATTAGATGCTGAAAAGGCCTTTGACAAAATCCAACACCCATTCATGATAAAAGTCTTAGAGAGATCAGGAATACAAGGAACAATCCTAAACATAATAAAGGCAATTTACAGCAAGCCAACAGCCAACATCAAATTAAACGGAGAGAAACTCAAAGCGATACCACTAAATTCAGGAACAAGACAAGGCTGTCCACTCTCCCCATATTTATTCAATATAGTACTAGAAGTTCTAGCTAGAGCAATAAGACAACAAAAGGAGATCAAAGGGATACAAATTGGAAAGGAAGAAGTCAAACTTTCACTATTTGCAGATGATATGATAGTATACATAAGTGACCCCAAAAATTCAACCAGGGAACTCCTACAGCTGATAAACTCCTTCAGTAAAGTATCAGGATACAAGATCAACTCAAAAAAATCAGTAGCCCTCCTATACACAAATGATAAAAGGGCTGAGAAAGAAGTCAGAGAAACATCACCCTTTACAATAGCCACAAATAATATAAAATACCTTGGGATAACACTAACTAAACAAGTGAAGGACCTTTTTGATAAGAACTTTAAATCTCTAAAGAAAGAAATTGAAGAGGATATCAGGAAATGGAAGGACATCCCATGCTCATGGATAGGTAGGATTAACATAGTAAAAATGGCAATCCTACCAAAAGCAATCTACAGATTCAATGCAATCCCCATCAAAATCCCGACACAATTCTTCACAGACTTGGAAAGAAAAATACTCAACTTCATATGGAAAAACAAAAGACCCAGGATAGCTAAAAAAATCCTATATGATAAAGCAACCTCTGGAGGCATCACCATCCCTGACCTCAAGCTCTACTATAGAGCTATAGTAATAAAAACAGCTTGGTACTGGTATAAAAACCGACCTACGGACCAATGGAATCGAATTGAAGACCCTGACATTAATCCATGCACATACGAACACCTGATTTTTGACAAAGAAGCCAAAACTATACAATGGAAAAAAGAAAGCCTCTTCAACAAATGGTGCTGGCATAACTGGATGTCAATATGTAAAAGATTACAAATAGATCCATATCTGTCACCACGCACAAAACTCAAATCCAAGTGGATCAAAGACCTCAACATAAATCCAGTTACACTAAACTTAATAGAAGAGAAAGTAGGAAGTACTCTTGAACGCATTGGCACAGGAGACCACTTCCTAAATAAAACACCAACAGCACAGACACTGAGCACAACAATCAATAAATGGGACCTCACGAAATTGAGAAGCTTTTGCAAGGAGAAAGACACAGTCAATAAGACAAAAAGACAGCCAACAGAATGGGAAAAGATCTTCACCAACCCCACATCTGACAGAGGACTGATCTCCACAGTATATAAAGAACTCAAGAAACTAGACAACAAAATACTAAACAATCCAATTAAAAAATGGGCTAAAGAGCTAAACAGAGAATTCACAAAACAAGAATTACAAATGGCTGAAAGACATTTAAAGAAATGCTCAACATCCTTAATCATCAGAGAAATGCAAATCAAAACGACTCTGAGATACCACCTTACACCTGTCAGAATGGCTACAATCAAAAACACCAATGACAGGCAATGTTGGAGAGGATGTGGAGCAAAGGGAACACTCCTCCACTGTTGGTGGGAATGCGAGCTTGTACAACCACTGTGGAAATCAGTATGGCGGTTTCTCAGAAAACTAGGAATTGAACTACCTCAAGACCCAGCAATACCACTCTTGGGCATATACCCAAAGGATGCTGATTCATACCACAAAGATACACGCTCAGCTATGTTCATAGCAGCACTATTTGTAATAGCCAGAACCTGGAAACAACCTAGATGCCCGTCAACTGAAGAATGGATTAAAAAAATGTGGTACATATACACAATGGAGTACTACTCAGCAGAGAAAAACAATGAAAGCATGAAATTTGCAGGCAAATGGATGGAACTAGAAAATATCATCCTGAGTGAGGTAACCCAATCCCAGGAAGACAATCATGGTATGTACTCACTCATAAGTGGATTCTAGATATAAAATAAAGTACAATCAGACTATTTAAAAAAAAAAGATGGATGGACTAATGGGTAAACTGTGGGACTCACTGTCACACCGCAGCTTCCAGAATGTGTTTCTTCTCATTTTTTTGTTTGTTTGTTTGGTTGGTTTTTGGTTTTTCTTTTAAATTTTGTTTTGTTTTGGGGGGAGGGGAGATGGTCACATTGGGACAGGGAGATAAGTGGGATTGGAATGTATGATGTGAAATCCACAAAGAATCAATAAAAGTAAAAAAAAAAAAAAGAGCACTTGCTGCTCTTACAGGGGACCTGGGTTCAGTTCCTAGCACCCACATGGAGGCTCACCACTGTTTGTAAATTTCCAGGGGATTTGGTGCCCTCTTCTGTCCTCCACAGTACCAAGGTATACACATGGTACAGGAACATACATACAGGCCTACACATATAAAAATGAACAAATGAAATCATTTAAAAAACATAATCTAGATGTTTTGACCAAAGCATAAATATCATGCTATCACACATGACAGTATCCCATGTAAGCACTTCACCCCTACAAGTGTCCTCTATCACTTTATATCAACTATATAAAGTGTCCTAAATACTTTACATCATCTTGACACTAGTTAGAGTCATCTGATCATAGCCCATATGGGGAATGGCTTTACCAATTTCCCACGGGTCCAGGGCCTTGGGGTTCTTAATGACTGTACCCATGTCAATACACATTTGCTCAGGACTTCAGTCACTGGGGCTTCCTCTTCTCGCCACAAGATAAGATAAACCTTTTCCTTCCCTTGTTGCTTTTGAACTAAAGAGTGCTGAGACTTCTCCTTTCCACAGAAACCTCATTCAGTGTGCTGTTGTTTGCAAAATAGCTTGCTGGAATCGAAATTAGTGTTGCACTGAATATATATGTTATGTTACATATTAGATATTACATATTAAGCATTCTATATTATACCAAGATACAGAATGCAGATGAAGAGGTTGGCATCTTAATAGTGTTCAGTCTTCTAACCTGTAAACATGGGCTGTCAGGTTGTTGCCTGGCCTCTTAGACAGCTCCCTTGGTGTTTTATAGACTTCCTGCTGTAGATCTCTACACATTTTGTTAGGGGCTTCAGTGTTCTTCTATATACTGTTTTCCCTCTCGCTGATTTTCCTTTCTGTTGTTTCCCATATATGGCATGTGTCTTGAAGGGCTTAGATTGCAGAAACCAGTCTACACCCTTCTGCTTTCTGAGGAGTTCTGGGCAGAGAGGGAAGAGAACCCAGGGTGGCGAGTGTCCAGGGTCCTTTGGAGAGCAGCCAAGGTCAAACCAACAGAAAATGATAGAGAAGTCCACACACAGCACCAAAAGCCAAGACATTTTCTCCATTGCTTTGAGGACTTGGGGGTTAGGATGATGGCGTCTATTTTAGGGGATAAGGGGTGGAGGTAGCCCCAGGAAGGAATGAACTGATTGACATTAAATCAGGACGGGACAGACAGGAGTGAAACCACCACTCCAGGCCAGCTACATTGATACCCAGGTTCTTGGAATATTAACAGGGGGTGATTAAAGGTATGAGAAGGAGGGGGATATTCTCCAAAGCCGAAGCCTCCTCCAACTCAGCTATTATAGCCTCCCCCAATGCCACAGCTGCCCCCTCCGATGGAGATCCTCCTGGAACTCCTCACACCATAGAGGAGGCTCCTGCTGCCAAAGCCAGCTCCTCCACACATGGCCCCAGAGCCCCCACTGCTTCCTCAGGTGTGGCACACAGATAACACTGCTGAAACCAGAGTGTTTGAGGCCAAGGACTCTGGCTGAGCTGGCATGGAAGCCTTGGTTTGAATCCTGATGGTGGTTTTGGTAGACTTGTTTCCTGGAGAGGAGAAGTCTGTGAAGTGGAGAGATTGCAGGGCACAGCTGAGCAGATGAGCATGATAGGCTCTGGGCAGCTGTTTATATATCGTACAGATGGGCTGGGATAGGTCCTGAAGGTGGGTTTACAGCATGGGAAGGGCCGGACTTTATACACAGTGAGCTCACACCTAGATTCTTCAGAAATGTTATGAAGTATTCATGTTGTGATTTTGGCTTCCTTTACTCAGGGAACATTATCCTGCATCCAGTTATAACTTAATCTGGGTATAGTAAATCAGTTGTTTATTCACTGTATCTCAGTTAGTCACTGACTCAAAGGTTCTGCAGGTCCTGCTGAATGTGCTGAGATCCCTCTGTTCCCTGCCTGCCCCTCTCTCCCACTGACATCCTGGAGACCAACTGTCCTCTTATGCCAACAGAGAGCCTGTCACTGATCTTCAGCAATTAGGAATATGAACTGTGACCTGTTTTCCCTTAGATTCCATCTCAAACAGATAGAGAAGTCAACCACGTGTTGTCCCACACCCCTGTTACCAGTTTACACCAAACAGCTCATATCCAGCCTTATTTATTCATGTTTTCAATCAGTTCGCTCACCAACCCTATAATATTTGAAAGCAGATATCAAAAAATATGATTTCTTCAGTAATTAATTCATATTATATCTAAAGATAGGCTGTTTTGTGTATATGTATAAAATAACCATATGTCTTTTTATATACTTATATATATATACATATGTATATTTACATTAAAAATTATTCAAGGAACTGTAGAAATGACTCACTGGTGAATAACACTTGTTGCTCCTGCAGTGGACCTGACTTTAGCTCCCAAAATCCACATGGTCGATCATAACCATCTATAACTCCAGGTCTAGGGAATCCCGTTTCTTCTTCTGACCCCTGAGGGCACCACACACACACATGTTACACATACTTACATTCACAAATCTAGTCCTATACATAAAATAACTTAAATATAACAGAAATGATTGATTTTCCCATACTCTTGTTAGTATTATTTTTTAAAATATTTTGATTTTTCAAATTTGTAAATATATTTAACTCTTGTTTTATGTAGGCCATAGATCTTAAATAGTTTAACAGAATTTATCATTATCCCATAATCCTTTTTCTCCTAATAACTTTATAAAATGTGTCCTGGTGTTTTGCCTGAATGAATGTCTGTGAACCACTTGTGTGCCCGATTCCCCTGAAGGCCAGAAGAGTTGGTCAGATTCTCTAGATAGAGTTTCCAGAAGGTTGTGAGCTCTGAGCCACATAGAAACCCAGGTTCTTGGAATATCCAAGGGGATGGTTAAAGGTATGAGAAGGAGGGAGATATTCTCCTAAAGCCTTTACATGTCCCAAAATGAGAAATTCAGGATTTGCTTCAGGATTCTTGGCTTCCTTAATTTGACTAGCTCGAATGTCCCCAGTATTCCCCAGTTGAAGGTGTTGTAGGTGGGATGATTGGCATGTCTGAATACCATGCTGTGTTTATGCTGTTTCTTCAGGGCACATTTCCAGAAATGCAGTTCCAGTTCAGAAGAAGCAACGTTAATTGACTTGTCCCTAACTGTCTGCAAGCTTCTTGCTCATGAACAGCTGTAGTTCTGAAACAAATGCCTTATTCTCTTGTCAAAAGGCCCTTGCGATGGTGATGCAAGGATGTGTTTCTCCACCTGAATGCTTTGGCTGAGTGTACAGAGGGGAAGAGGTGCCAGTGGTCACATCAGAGAGACCTCACCGCTTACTCCTGATAAGGCTGTTAAAGCAAAGTGTACACTAACAGTCTGCCAGATTCTTCTTCTCACTGACAGGAAGACAATTCACATGGGAAGGAACACTCTACTCACATTTGTTAACTCTCTCTAAAGAAGGGGAGTGAAACACATGGGGGAACAGATCTATTAAAATTATCATGTGATAATGAGGAAATATAGGCTCTCAAGAAAGTCTATGAATTTGAAAATGGAGGACCATGGGAGGATTTGGAGTAAGGGAACCTAAAAGGAGGTGGAAAATAAAGAGGGAACTTGGTGTAATTATATTTTAATTTAAATGTACTAAAATTAAACATAACCTTAAATTTGAAATATATATATATTTATGATAAAAAACATACAGAGCTTGGAATGTGAGCAGTAGGAATACCCTAAAAGGGCCTTATCTTTCACAGTTGCAGACTTTCTATATAAAACAATTTGTGACAAAAAAATACATGTGGAGGAGGTCATTATGTTATAAACCTGCTTTATTTGGCAATTTCAAGAAAGCAAAGAGCAGAGGAGAGGTCACATGAGCACAGACTCCATACATCACAGGACTGTTGCCTTAGGCTATCAAGTTACTGCCAGGGAGCTTCATGACATTGAAGCTATGGTTTTCTAGGGCAAAAGAAAACTAAAGGGAAGCTCCCATTATGTTGATTAGGACCTAGACAATGATTTCCAGAAGGAAAGGGACAGGGACATCGTTTCACAAATATTATCAGAGACAGAGCCAGGGAGGCAGGAGCCTGGAAACCTAAATACAACTTGAAGCACCAAATGTGAGTGAATTGTGATGTGAAGTCAGAGGATGACAATCAGAAGATGAGTCATGGGGACCCAGCAGGGACAGACAGAGGAGCAACAAGGACTCAGCTCCCCAGCCCAATCCAGAGAGCAGAGGGGGGAGGCCAGCAGGGACAGCCCCTGAGCACAGGGCCCTGCAGCCAGGGAGTCTGGGAGCAGGGACCAGCTCTGGTGGCAGGGACTTCAGTGCCTGTAGCTCTTCCTGCTGGAGGAGGTGCTGGTGTACTTGATGGTGGAAGAGATGCCACCAGAGGAGCTGAGGCCACCGCTGATGCCTCTGCCACTGCCAGAACTGAAGCTACCTCCAAGGCCATGGCTGGTGCTGTAGGAGTAGCTGCTGCCTCCTCCCAGGCCCAGGCTGCTGCTGGCACCACCTGCGCTGCCATAGCCGCTGGACATGGTGGACTGCACCACAGCTGTGGAGGAGGAAGGGTACAAGGGACTCGGTGAGCCACTCTGTCAGTGAGCCAGGCACAAGGCAGGGCAAGGGGAGGCGGCAAGCAGAGTACTTACAGATGTTGACTGGTCCAACGCCTTCACCATTCAGCCTAGAAGAGGAACAGAGCAGGTGAGAACCAGGGAGCCATCACCTCGGTCCCTGTGGGAACCCTCAGTCTGGTGATGGTTCACGGAGAATCCCCGGCAGAGGAGTTCCTGAATGGAGCCATTGCGGCCACAGCTAGTGCTCCCTTGTCTGTGCTCAGTGCCTGGCATCATGGAGGTGTCCTCAGGGGCTGAGGAGGGGTGAATACTCACCTGCACTCCTCTCCTTCCAGCAGCTTCCTGTAGGTGGCGATCTCCACATCAAGGGCCAGCTTGACATTCATGAGCTCCTGGTACTCCTTCAGCAGCCTGTCCATGTCCTGTTTGGCCTTCTGCAGGGCATCCTCCAGCCCTTCCAGCTTGCCCTTGGCATCCTTGAGGGCTATCTGCCCATGCTGCTCACCATCAGTAATAGCAGCGTCCAAGTTGGCACACTGGGCAAAGAGTGCAAGAGAAACTAAGTGTGCTTCTCTTGAGAGGGTGAGCCCAAGATCTTTGTTCCTAGTGAGCAAGAGTACAGCACCCTCTGAATTATTCTGTCTATCCTACCTGCTTCTTGACATGATCAATGTCAGATCTGAGCTTCTGGTTCATGCAATTGATCTCAGCAATCTTCTTCTTGGTTTTGTACAGGTCGTCCCCATGTCTCTTTGCTTTGACCCGAATCTCCTCATACTGAAGGTCAATTCAAGAGAGAGCATTAACGTGAGTTTTTACATGCAAAAGAAATTCACACTTAAGAGGCATGCACTATCATTGGTGTAATGGCTTTCCCTCAAGAGAACCGGTAGAAGACCATGGACTTCATCGTTCTCTTGGGGACTGAAAATGTTCTGTGTAATTTCATGAGGACCAGTATTTTCAGTACAGCTCAAGGAAAGAGAGCATGGACATCATTTATGGCATCTTTTCAACTACCTCTGGGCTCCTTTGATCCTTGGACTACAATGTAACTCTGTAACACAAATATAAGGTCTATTTGCCATTACAGGATCCAGATTCTTCTTAGTAGCTATCTAACCTCTAATGACATCAGAGACTTATGGAACTCATTGTGGGTCCCTTATTCTTCATAAGCTCCCAACTTAATACTCACTTTTGTCTGGTACCAAAACTCAGCCTCAGCCCGGCTCCTCTGAGCAATCTCCTCGTATTGGGCCTTGACCTCAGCAATGATGCTGTCCAGGTCTAGGCTACGGTTGTTGTCCATGGAGAGGACCACAGAGGTGTCTGAGATGTGAGTTTGCATCTGAGACAGTTCCTACAGAACAGAAAGAGGCAACATCAGCTTTGGGTGTGAGGATTCCAGATGTTCCCAACACCCCACTCTCAGTTTGCACAGCAGAAAATAAAGGGAAATGGGGCAGATTAGAAGAGGGAGAAAAACAGAGGAAGATAAAGAGACACAGAGAGAGAGAGGTGACTTACTTCATCATAGAGAGCTCTCAGGAATTTGATCTCATCTGTCAGACTGTCTGTCTTGGCTTGCAGTTCAACCTTATTTATGGAGGCAGCATCTACCTCCTGAGGAAACAGTCAACAACACGGAATCTGGTTAACTCCCTTGCCCAGCCTATTTTCCTCCATGTCTCTGGCAACCATTCTCTGCAATGGACCAGACATGCAAAGCATTTCTCTCCATCAGCAGAAAAACCATCCTTGCAACATAGTCAGCTCACCTTCTTCAGGGTCACAGATTCATCCTCTGCTGCTGTGCGCTTGTTGATTTCATCTTCGTATCTACAAGAGGGAGATTGTAGCATATTTCAGCAGTGGGTAACTGGCATCAACAGCAGCCCTTGACCCAATCCCCAATGTCTACATACAATGTATACAAACCACACCGAAGGTGATTTTGTTGTTATTGATTAATCCATTCCTTTTCTCCCCCATAGCCTCCTATATCCCTCCAGGGTCTTATTCTCTTGCTCTTTGGCAAAAAGTTTTCATTTAATTGTTATGACTGAGCTTTCTTAATTCATTGAGTCCGGGTCTAGATTTGGGCCTCCATTATCATGAACTTTGGAAACCTGAGTTCTTCTTTTGTTAACTCACTTGTTCTTGTAGTCCTCCACTGTATCCTGCATGCTCCTCAGCTCTGAGTCCAGGCGGCCTCTCTCCCCAGTGATGCTGTCCAGCTGCCTCCTGAGGTTGCTGATGTACTGCTCAAACAATGGCTCCAGGTTCTGCCTCACAGTCTTGGTGCCCTGCTCCTGCAGCAGGGTCCACTTGGTGTCCAGGACCTTGTTCTGCTGCTCCAGGAACCGCACCTGGAGGGGCCGAGTGTGAGAAGAAGTTTGAGTTTCATTCTTCAGTGACCCCTTCATTAGTGTGACTCTCCTCTCAGGCTGTCTGCCTAGACCCCTTCAGTGTAGTACCTGACTCTGGGTCTACAGGGACAACCAGAGTGAAGCTCCCAACATCATCCCTGTAAGGAAGGCAGAGCTCTCAGGCAGAGCACAGGCAGTATAGCCTGTGCTCACTGGGGTGTGGTTTAGTTCAGTGTGGCCTGGATGGCTCTCAAACTGCCCTGTAGAGACGTCTGCCTCAGTACAATCCTCTGTGACGGGAGGCCAGAGCTCATATCAGGCCACTGGAATCAGACATCCTTGTGGGCCAACCTCTTGAGGAGAGGAACTCTGACCCTGATGGCCAGCTGCCAGTCTAACTAAAGAGGAGCACCAAGACAGGACAGAGTCAACTAGAAACAATGGCCGTACTTGAGCAAAGCCTCAAGTATCTTCCCTCTGAGACCTCTACCTTTGGCATTCACTCCAATCTACTCCTGTGTAGGCTGCTCTAGCAAGAACCACATCTCACCTTGTCGATGAAGGAGGCAAAGTTGTCATTGAGGGCCTTGATCTGCTCACGCTCCTCAGTCTTCACCCTCTGGATGTTGCGGTCGATTTGCAGGTTCAGAGGGGTGAGGAGGCTCTGGTTGATGGTGACCTTTTGGATGACTCCAGGGGGACATATAGGGAATCCAGTGCTCCCATAGCCACCACCAAAGCCAACTCCACCACTAAATCCTCCTCCAAAGCCGAAGCCTCCTCCAACTCGGCTATTATAGCCTCCCCAAATGCCACAGCTGCCCCCTCCGATGGAGATCCTTTTGAAGCTCCCCACATCATAGAGGCTCCTGCTGCCAAAGCCAGCTCCTCCATAAATGGCCGCAGAGCCACCGCTGCCTTGGGAGCGGTACACAGATAAACTGCTGAAGCCAGAGTGTTTGAGGCCAGGGACTCTGGCTGAGCTGACACTGAAGCCTCGGTGGTTGGTTTGAAACCTGATGGTGGTTTTGGTAGACATGGTTCCTGGAGATGAGAAGTCTGTGAAGTTGAGAGACTGCAGGGCACAGCTGAGCAGATGAGCTTGATAGGCTCTGGGCAGCTGCTTATATATAGTGTAGATGGGCTGGGATAGGTCCTGAAGGTGGGTTTACAGCATGGGAAGGGCAGGGCTTTATACACAGTGAGCTCACACCTAGATTCTTCAGAAATGTTATGAAGCATTCATGTTGTGGTTTTGGCTTCCTTTACTCAGGGAACATTATCCTGCATCCAGTTATAACTTAATCTGGGTACAGTAAATCAGTTGTTCATTCACTGTATCTCAGTTAGTCACTGACTCAAAGGTTCTGCAGGTCCTGCTGAATATGCTGAGATCCCTCTGCTCCTTGCCTGCCCCTCTCTCCCACAGACATCCTGGAGACCAATTGTCCTCTTATGCCAACAGAGAGCCTGTCACTGACCTTCAGCGATTAGGAATGTGAACTGTGACCTGTTTTCCCTTAGATTCCATCTCTAACAGATAGAGAAGTCAACCCCATGTTGCCCCACACACCTGTCACCAGTTTATACCAAACAGCTCACAGTCAGTCTCATTTTTTCATGTTTCCAATCAGTTCGCTCACCAACTGTATAATATTTGAAAGCAGATATCAAAAAATATGATTTCTTCACTAATTAATTCAACATTATATCTAAAGATAAGCTGTTTTGTGTATATGTATAAAATAACCATATGTCTTTTTATATATGTATATATATTTACACTAAAAATAATTCAAGGGACTGTAGAGATGGCTCAGTGGTGAGTAACACTTGTTGCTCTTGCAGAGGACCTGACTTTAGCTCCCAACATCCACATGGTTGATCACAACCATCTGTAACTCCAGTTCTAGGAAATCCCATGTCTTCTTCTGAGCTCTGAGGGCACCACACACACACATGTTACTTACATTCACAAAACTAGTCCTATACATAAAATAACTTAAATATAACAGAAATGATTGATTTTCCCATACTCTTGTTAGTATTATTTTTTAAAATATTTTGATTTTTCAAATTTGTAAATATATTTAACTCTTGTTTTATGTAGGCCATAGATCTTAAATAGTTTAACAGAATTTATCATTATCCCATAACCTTTTTTCTCCTAATAACTTAATAAAATGTGTCTTGATGTTTTGCCTGAATGAATGTCTGTGAACCTCCTGTGTGCCTGGTTCCCCTGAAGGTCAGAAGAGTGAGTCAGATCCCCTAGAAGTAGAGTTACCAGAAGGTTGTGAACTGTGAGCCACTTGAACCCACTTGAGCAAGAGCAGAGAGTGCTCTTCCCTGCTGAGCCATCTCTTCAGCCCCTCTCCTAGTTTGTTTAATGTCCTTCTTAGTGTTTCAGCTGCTTCTTTCTCCTTGATTGCTCCTGGTGAAAGCTTAACAGGCCACTGCATCTTCCAGTCTTCTGGAAACTGATATTACTTAAATAATGACTCTCAGTGAGATGTAGTCAAGTGTTTCATGGGTGGGGATGCCTCCAGCAGCTCTTGTATTTTTCAGGATGGTTTTAACTCTTCTGGGTTATTCCTGTTTCCACATGAAGCTGAAAGTTTTCCTGCCAAAATCTGTGAAAAATTGTGTTGGAATATTGATGGGATTGCATTGAATCTGTAGATTGCTTTTGGTAAGATGGACAATTTTACTTCATTAATTCTACCTATCCATGAGCTTGTGAGATCTTCCAATCTTCCTGATAATCTTCTTCAACATCTTAAACTTCTTATCATACAAGTCTTTAGCTTGCTGGGTTATAGTTTTATGTATTTCATGTTATTTGAGGCTATTTTGAAATGTTTTGTTTCCCTTATTTCTTTCTCAGTCAGTTGTCATTTGTATATAGGAAGGACACTGATTTGCAAGTTCATCTTGTATTCAATTACTTGCTGAGAGTGTTTATCCGCTGTAGGAGTTTCCAGGTGGACTTTTAGGGTCACTCGTATATACTGTCATATCATCTGCAAATGGAGAGACTTTAACTTCTTCCTCTCCAATTTGTATCTTCTTGATCTCCTTCCGTTGTCTAATTGCTCTAGCTAAGACTTCAAGTACTGCATTGAATAGATCTGGAGAGAGTGGACAACCTTGTCTTGTTTCTGATTTTAGTGAAATGCTTTGATTTTCTTTCCATTTAAGTTGATGTTGGCTATGGACTTGATGTAAATTGTCTTTATTATGTTGATGTATGTTCCCTGTATTCATAATATCTCCAGGACTTTTATTTTGAAGAGGTGGTAGATTTTTGTCAAAGATCTTTTCTGCATCTAATGACATGATCATGTGATTTTTGTCTTTTGGTTTGTTTATATGGTAGATTTCATTTATCTATTTACAGATGTTGAACCAGCTCTGCATGTCTGTACTGAAGCCTACTTGATCATGATAGATGAGTTTTTTGATGTGCTTTTCAATTTGCAGTACTTTATGAGAATTTTTACATCTATGTTCATAAGGGAAATTAGTCTGTAATTCTCTTTTTTTGTTGGGTTTTTATAAGGTTTTGGTATCAGGCTAACTGAGGCCCCATAAGTGGATTGGGCGATGTTAATTTTATTTCTATTTAGTGGAATAATTTGAGGAGTATGGCATTAATTCTTTATTGAAAGTCTGGTCTAATTCTGCTCCAAACCTTCTCAGGCCCTGGGCTTTGTTTGGTTGGGAGACTTTTAATGACTGCTTCTATTTCACTGGGTTTATAGGTCTGTTTGAATGGCTTCTGAGGTCTTAAGTAAACTTTTGGAAGTGGCATATCTTGAGAAAATTATCAATTTCTTTTAGAATTTCCAAATTGGTAGAGTACAGGAGTACAGGTTTTTAAAATATGTCCTTAGTATCTCTAGATTACCTCAATGTTATCTGCATTATCATGGTTAATTGGGTTAGTTTGGATATTCACTCTCTGCCCTCTAGTCAAGTTGATAAGGGTTTGTCAATTGTATTTATTTTCTCAAAGAACCAACTCTATGTAACAATTATTCTTTGCATAGTTTGTTTGTTTGTATTTTATTGACTTCAGCCCTGCATTTGTCTATTTCCTGTCATTTGATGTGTGATTTCTTCTTTCTTTCCTAGAGCTTTCAAGTGTGCTGTTACAATCTCTCCATTTTTTGTTTTATGTAGGCACTTAGTGCTACGAACTTGCCTCTTAGAACTGCCTTCATTCTGTCCTATATGTTGGGTATGTTGTGTATTCAGTTTCATTCAATGCTAGAAATCTTTAATTTCTTTCTTAACCCATTCTTAATTTAATAGTGAGTTTTTCAGTGTGCAATGAGTTTATAAGCTTTCTATTGTTTCTAAAGGTATCCAGCTTTATTCCACAGTCGCCAGATAGGATGCAGGGGGTTATTTCAGTTTTCTTGTCTGTTAGCTCCAGCATTTCTCTATTTAGTTTTTGTCTGTCTTTTGGCCAGAGTCAGGTAATGAGGTTTCCCACTATCAATGTGTGAGGGTCAATATGTGATTTCAGCTGTGGTAGTGTTTCTTTTACACACTTGGGTTCCCTTGTGTTTGATATAGAGATGTTAACAAATCCTATGACCTTGACAGAAGCTATTTCCATAAGAATTAAAGTTTTGAAAATGAGGAAAGACAAAGGGCAGATAAGTCTCTCAAAGTGAGAAAGGACATGTAGTGGGAATGTCACTCTCCTGTCCTGACCTTTGCCAGTTAATACATCTAATGTCGCTTTGCCTCTAGTTGGGTCAGAGGCCAGCACAGCAATGCTAAAAAAGACAGATCCATCACTTGGGAAAGAAAACTGCCTTTGAAGCCCCCTGGGTGGCTCCTTCTGTATCCACCATTCTTTGGCAAGCATCTTGCTCTTGGTTCAAAATCAACAGGCAAGTAATCCACTGGGGCTAATGTTGGAATGAGCATACAAGGTGCTGTGATGGTCGTCCTTGCCCCCCCCCCCCCAGGGACCTCTACCTCAGCCAGGTGCTCATGTGGAATGCTTGGCTATTTATCAAGAGATATGAGAATCTGGGCAGGGCAGTGGTGGCTCATGCCCTTAATCCCAGCACTTGGGAGGCAGAGGCAGATGGATCTCTGTGAGTTCGAGGCCAGCCTGGTCTGTAAGTAAGTTCCAGGACAGCCAGGACTGTTGCATAGAGAAACCCTGTCTCGAAAAACAAAAACAAAAACAAAAAAGAAAGAATTCAGAATGTTTCCAGAAGGGTCATAGTGTAGCTAGAGTTTTCCTGCCTGGCCCACAGTCAGGATAAATCTCTTTCACCTGCCAGTCCCACAGCCGCTCAGACCCAACCAAGGAAACACAGAGACTTACATTGCTTATAAACTGTATGGCCGTGGCAGGCTTCTTGCTAACTGTCCTTATATCTTAAGTTATCCATTTCCATAAATCTATACCTTGCCACATGGCTCGTGGCTTACCGGCATCTTTACATGCTGCTTGTCCTGGCGGTTGCTGGCTGGCAGGCAGTCTCTTTCTGCCTTCCTGCTCTTTTAATTCTCTCTGTTAGTCCCGCCTACTTCCTGCCTAGCCACTGGCCAATCAGTGCTTTATTAGCAACACATTTGCCATACAGAACATCCCACAGCACTTCCCCCCTTTTTTTTTTTTTTCAAAAAGGAAGGTTTTAACCTTAACAAAGTAAATTACATATAATTTGGGAATTTGGGCGTAGCTTCTCTTACTGCTTTCTGCTGGAGGGGGGCGCTGTATCTTATGGGGACACAAAGAAAATTTTAGAATTATGGAGTAGTCCATGAGGGTGTATCGTCTGAGCCAGTTGCCTTGAAAGAGTTCTGGATGTTGGATCGTCTGGGCCATGGTGTCTTCGGAGACCTTTCAAGTGGTCTTGGCTGGTCAAACCTGATGTATCTTAATCTGGAACAAATCCATAGCCTCTGACTTTCTGTGGAAACAAAATCAGAGCTTCCTTTCCAAAGCAACATATTCTTACATCCAAATTTTGAAGTCATGGTGTTTTTAAAATATACATATTGGTTTAACTCAGCTTCCTTTACAATCAAATATCTCTCTGCAGTTAAGAATACCAAAGACAACACAATGCAGATTCTCTGTGTGATATCCATCTTTACGTGGCTTATATTTTATACTACCTTTACTGTCTCTTTAAAGACTTTATTTTTCAAAACTATCTATTTCTTTATATATCACCTTTTTTTGTCTCTTTCAAGCCTACGTATTTTTTTTACACACATTTTAAAGCATTTAAAGTCTTGTTCCATCTGAATCTGTCTTATTGTGAACCTGTTACTTTAAACTGCAGCATTCTAAGACTGAAAAGGTGCTGTGGCTGCTGGCTCCGCCCACCTCAGCTTCCCAACATGGCGGTGATACGTTTACCACCAGCTCTGGGAGCCTTTGTGGGTCTATGCTTCTATCAAAGCAGCGTTTAGCCCAGAAACCTCTTTTTTTTATTTTGTACTAGCAAAAGCTAAATCCACCACGCAGCTTAATGTGCCACTTGCAGAGGCCTCATTCCCACCATACTGCAGGTCAAGCGCACATGCCAGGAACCCACAAGTAGCTCAAGCTGGCAAGCTGCCGCTCATTTGAGAGATAATTAGGAAGCTGTTTTTAGCTCCGTTTTAGAATCTTTTCTCAGGTTTTAGGTGGAAATTACTGCCCCACGTTGGGCGCCATTTGTAGCTAGAGTTTTCCTGCCTGGCCCACAGTCAGGATAAATCTCTTTCACCTGCCAGTCCCACAGCCGCTCAGACCCAACCAAGGAAACACAGAGACTTACATTGCTTATAAACTGTATGGCCGTGGCAGGCTTCTTGCTAACTGTCCTTATATCTTAAGTTATCCATTTCCATAAATCTATACCTTGCCACATGGCTCGTGGCTTACCGGCATCTTTACATGCTGCTTGTCCTGGCGGTTGCTGGCTGGCAGGCAGTCTCCTTCTGCCTTCCTGCTCTTTTAATTCTCTCTGTTAGTCCCGCCTACTTCCTGCCTAGCCACTGGCCAATCAGTGCTTTATTAGCAACACATTTGCCAGTCATAGATGTTCTTATCAGGCCACCAGGGAACATTAATCCTCAGACTGAGGAATTAGGATATTTTACCATTCTTCTTTAAGGGTCTTGAGGCCTCCATCTTGTCCAGATAGGCAGAACGATATCAAATGTCTGCAGGTCCTGCCATGTCCTAACTTGCATTAACCCCAGTCATCTACAGTATTTTGGAGGCTCCTCCAAATGCAAACAGAAGGCTGAGACTGTCACTTTGCTAATGTCAGTAGCTAGCCATGTGCCCAGAGGTGAGTCACGGGCACCTCTCTGCCCACCAAGGAGGTTGGTTCACCAAGGGAGGGACCAGGTGCTACATACCACTGAAGCCGTGCAAACATCCCCTCACTCAGAATCTGACTGGTTACATTTTCTGATTATGACTCAGGCTTCATACAGGGTCCTGAGGGTGAGCTCATCAGATGGTCTTGTCCTCTAGCTAGGCATCCCTTTAATGCTTTTTAAAAGTGGATGTAAGTGAAATCCACGAGAGTCTGCTTAATGGGTATCAGGGATTTAAGATATGAATTGGGGAAATATATACTCACAAATACAGGATATGGGAAATCAAGTTGCAGAGTCTGTGGAAAGCTGGGGACCAATCATGTGCTGCTTCATGCTGCCTGACCTGGTCTTCACCACCCAAGAAAGAGTACAACCCCCCCCTTTTCCTTCCCTTTTAAGAGGTCACATAGGCAGACAAGAAGCACCGCCTCTATAGCACCAGGTTGCCCATGGTCATTGGCAGAGCGAATACCCACTACACTTCCCCTTTTTGTCTAAATAGGAAGGTGCTGAGCATAACAGAAAACTATATACAATAAGAATGATTATCAAGTATTGTCCAGGAGAGAGGAAGGGTAATAACATAAACAAAACTGGAACTACAACTAACAAGAACAACATCAAGCAAGAAACACATATTCAATGTCCAGACCATAGGTAATTGGCAAGTTCCAGAGATTACTCCAATAACTGTCCTATCTTGAAGAATCTAAATCTAGTACCTGAAATGCTTTTAGCTAAGATACGAGAGTATTGTTAAATATAATTATCTAGTCTTCAATCCCATCAAAGACACGAGAAGGAAAATAATATTACCTGAGTGAGCAGAAAGTGCAAGCAAGTAACTTCTGAAACATGCAAAGTATGACAGGGACAGCCTAGTCACCCAATGTTTCTCTGCAATGTTGGGACACCCACTTTTGGCTACAGGTCTAGAATATCTGACAGACCATTTTCAGAAGCAGGAAATTTTGAAAGACTGTCCTACCCTGTCTTGGCAAGGTTCATCAGTCACTTTTCCCGTTGTCCTGCTTGTCTGGATTAGACAGCATGCTTACTGTCAGCAGTCTAGGCAAGGGCAGTTCTTAGCCCAACAGGCCACTCATGCCAAGAAGACAAATTCCATAAGGGGTGTCTTCAATGCCCAACATCCTCTCTGGAGTAGAATGGTGCTGCCAGGAACAATCCTGTCTCACGTCAAAAGAGTTCTCAGTTATTAGAACATTTAAATGCATATTCTCCAGGTCTATGAAGTGTTTGAAGATTATCTATCAACCTAACATGTATCTCTGTATATCTAGAAAACCTAACCAACATGACTATAAGTATGCCAAGCATGGGTGACTATTGACCTGTAATTCTTATCAACCTAAATAGCTTAAAGACTAAGGCTTCACATTATAAAAATAATCTGTAGATAGATGTATAGTATAAGGACAATGCCCTTGAATTTGTGAAAATATAAAAAAAAATCTTAATCAGAGGTAGAAATGTATAGTGCAATGTGACATCAATATCCTTATTTTGTATCAATATACAAAATATCCTAAACAGAGGCAGAACAAATATACAGTATGACAAATATAATTTTATATTTGTATCAATATATAAGAATATTTTAAACAGAAGTAGGAACATATGTACAATATGAAAAATATAGTTTTGTATTTCTATCAATATAAATATTATCTTAACTAGGAATACAAAAATAATTTTACATTTGTGTCAATATACAAGAATCGATGCCAATGCAAATTATCTAAAGCTGATAGTTACAAAATTTGTTTACAAGTATATACAATAATCTACCTTATTATTCTGTTCTATCTATCCTCCTTTTTACTTTTCCAAAAGAGATTCCTGAGTCTAAACTTTATTGTTCCACCCACAACCTTATTATAGATTATAACCAACCCCTAACAGATGACAATTATCCATAACCCTGAGAAAAGAGAAACCTGTTGGGAGATGGGGAGTTGTTTTCTTAGAATTGCTTTCTGTTGTTTAGGGGACGAGAGTATCTCTGTGGGATCCTGTAAAAAAAAAAAAACACAAAAAAACTAGAACAATGGTTAAGTCACATTAGGACTAGCTGTAATATTTGTAGCCAGTCTTGGAGTAAAGGGTAAAGTTTATCTGAAGTTCTGGTTAGAGGTGTAAGATGGTGGACCACCTCAGCTAGCTTACTTGGAACTGTCCTGAACAGTTTTGAGTTCAACACTTATCTTTGAGTGATGTTTATCAGCTCAAATGCATCATTATGAACCAGATAGAATCGTTGTGGGGCCACATCTTCCTTCAGGACACTTCAGAGATTGCTGTTAGGAAAATTTATTGTACTCTGTGGAAAAATTGAACATTATTAATATCAAAATGGAAAGTTTAAATTTTAGTGTAACACTATATCTGAAGAAAGTTTCCAAAGAGTCAAGAATAAGTATGGGGAGAAATAGAATTTGTACAACAATAGTCCCTAGATTTTTGGTTTTCTTCTGTCCCACACCAGGTGGCTCCTCTGATATGAGACAGAAACTCTTGAATTTTTCTTTTAACAACGTGCTTGGACTTAGAGAAGGAGAGAGCCACACTCCAACTCCAAAGCCAACTTTGATTATAATTGAGTCAGGACTACAACTTTTCTAGAAATAAGGAGATATGGATGTTTAGGTAGTGAGATTTTACCCTGTATAGAGAATAATAGTACCATTAGGTCAGATTTTTCTTTGTTTGGTAATTTTTTTCTGGAAGCTTTCCCTTCCTCTTTAGACATCTAGATGTCCAAGGTCTTTTGATTTCTTGAAGATGGGTATTTCTATTTTCCTGTAAAGACAAAGCAGGACCCTGCCCTGACCCTTGTTTGTGGTGAGTTTTCCTTACAATTTGTAGAATTGTCACATCAGTGGATGAACTATCACTTCTCCTCATGAAGGGGTTTCTCCTGTTCAAATCGAATGTTTCTTAATTTTGATGGTATCCATAGTTTTTCTTCTCCTGCAGAAACAAAAGCAAAACCCCTTTCCCAAAGTAACACATATCCTCGTTTCCATTCTGAGGCCAATGCATCTTTAAAGCACACAGGCTGATTTAATTCATTTGTTTTTTTCTATTGTTCAGTGTCTCTCCACAGCTGTTGTTTCTTTCTCATTAGCATTAAGAAAATTCAAGGTTAGTAAGGCATTATGCAACCTGTCTTTGGGAGTTTTAATTCTCCCTTCCTGTTTATTAAGCATTTCATTTAAAGTGCAATCAGATCTTTCTACAACTGCTTGTCCTGTAGGATTGTGTGGTATATCTATAATATGCTTTATATTATAAGATGCAAAAAACTGTTTCATTTTACTGGAGACATATGCCAGAGCATTGTCCATCTTAATTTATACAGGTATACCCATTATGGCCGGGACTTCTAATAGTTGTGTAATTACAGAATCAGCCTTTTCAGAACTCAAAGCAGTTGCCTATTGAAATCCTGAAAATGTGTCTGTTGTATGGTGTACATTTTTAATTTTCCAAATTCTGTAAAATGAACCACATCCATCCACCAAATTTCATTTCTATGTATACATTTTGGATTACTTCCTCCCCGTAATGGAACTTGGTTATAGAAGGAACAAGTAGGACATTTTTCCAATGGTTTTTACACAAAATATTGACAAAGGGTGAGGCTATTTAGCATTCCCTGTGGGAGAACTTTCCACTGATATCTCTTTAACAGGCTGAGAATTATTATAAGTAGGTACCATGAAGCCAAATTTTCCTTATCCTTTCCTTGTAGAGGTATAGTGAAGAAACAGACTTTTAAGTCAATAACTAAAATAGGCCATTCTTTAGGTAATAGACAAGGTAGAGGCATCCCAGGCTATAGAGAGTTCATTTGCTAAATCACTTAATTTATGGCTCTCAGATCTGTCAGCATTCTCCATTTTCCAGATTTCTTTTTAATAACAAATACAGGAGAATTCCAAGGGCTGGTTGATACTTCAATATGTTGAACATTTAGTTGCTCCTTAACCAGAATCTCTGATGTCATAGACTACTGCCCAACCCAGACAGGTTTGTCAGTTAACCATTTTAAGGGTAGGGTCATTGGTACCTCTAAGAGTTCAACAGCTGTTGTGTCCTGTTTTTGTACAGCCTGAATGGTCAGTATCTGCTTTTCGTAGTGTCTTATAATATTATTCCAAGAAACATGAGTTGGTTTCTGGTCCGTTTCTGAGATTGGAGGAATAGGAATCTGGGTATTTCATTGCTGTAACAGATCATAGTTCCATAGATTCACTGCTACATTAGACACATATGAGCTCAAACTTCCTCTCTGTCCTTCTGGCACTATGCAAACAACTCATCTTTGTTCTACCTGAGATATGGTTCCAATTCCCATCTACCTCCTAAAAAGGCTAATTCAGACACCATGATTCTGGTGTAATTATAGTCACATTCACTCCTGTGTCCAGCAAGCCTTCAATTATAATGTTACTTATTCGTACCCCTTAGCTTTGTTCTTTGTTCATTTGTGCAAGTCTGACAAAATATTTATCTTATGGTTTTACTTGGAATTTTTGATTCATCTTTCAAAGCTATTCTATCATCCAGTGCAGTACGATTTTTTACTTTAGGCAGTGGATCTTCTAATTGTTCTTGGGAGGAGTTTCCTTCACAGTGATTTGAAATGAATGGACCACGTTTGACTTGGGAGCCTGGGAGAGGCCCCGCAAGGTGTTTCCCCATGGTAAAGTGTTGCCTTGCTTGTTTCTTGTTTATCTGCATTCATTGGTAAAGTGTCAGACTTTGCCACATCTTCTGCATAATCCAGAAGATCGGAGCCTTCTGTTTGAGTCATTCCTAAAAGAAACATTGTTTCTAATTTCTTCTTATGTGGCCTGAATTGTCACAATTAAAACATTTGTCACTCTGATGTCTCTTTAAGCCTTTGGAAATTGCCTCTCCTATCCAAGCCTCATCACTATAGTTATGAGACTCACTGTTGACTATTTGTTGGATCTATTCTTCTATGGGTTGTAGCATGAGTCTTAAAGAGTCTTATTAATAAGATCAAACCTGAGCCGGGTATTGGGGTGAACACTGGAAGGTCAGAGACACAGAATAAGCCACAGCTATCTCATCTCGCCGGATCCTCAGCTGGTCTTGCTTCCCCAGACTGGAAGCCTCTATGTCCTCATATCCAAATGACTCTCAGCTGAACTGCTGCTAGAAGCCTGAATGCTTAACCAGGCCAAATGCTTCTCCAGGGCAAATGCCTCTCCAGGGCAAATGCCTCTAGTTTCTGGTCCTCACGCCTTATATACCTTTCTGCTTTCTACCACCACTCCCTGGGATTAAAGGCGTGCTTTCTGGGATTAAAGGCGTTGTCACCATGCCTGGCCATTTCCAATGTGGCCATGAACTCACAGAGATCCAGAGGGATTTCTGTCTCTGAAATGCTAGGATTAAAGGCGTGTGCTACCACTGCCTAACTTCTGTTTAACATTGTGGCTGTTCTGTCTCTGACCCCAGATAAGTTTATTAAGGTACACAATATTTTGGGGAACACAATACCACCACAATGGGTTCTGATCTGGCCTTTAAAGGCACAATTATCTTTTTGCATTCTAAATTAGAATTTTCAAAAGCCAAAGATTGAACTAGTACTCATCTAGCCTCTAGATCTGACATTGCTCTTTAAAATTCCTTATTCATTTTAATCTGATATCTGATAAGGCTTCTTTAAAAGTCGTTACTCATTTTGAGGGCATGCTGACTTACTGAGTTGGACATGTTTGATTCTTTTCTTTTCCTCATTTGTTCATGTTTCCTCTCGTGAGATTGATTATTTTCTCAGCTCTTGTGTTTGTGGTTACCTTACTTCTCTTGTGTGAAATTCCTTTAAGTGTCCTTCATGGATGTTGGCTTAAGGGTTATGAACTGTTTTAGGTTGTGTTTATCTCAGAATGCCTTTATTTCTCCATCCATCTGGGAAAGCTAACTTTTCAGGATATAGTAACTAGGGTTATCAGTTATTTATTTTCAGGGCTTTTGATAAAACATTCTGGCCATGCACAGTGGTACACAGCCAATAATTCTAGCACTTGGGAGGTAGAGGCAGGAGGATCAGGATCCAGTTCAAGGACATCCTGTTACATAACAATTTCCAGGTTAGCCTGGCATACATTGAGAACCTAGTTAAAAAAACATATATATGCATATATTAAACAGCAAATATGAATATATAAATTGTGAATATACACATATCTATACATGCAAATCATATGTACATATGTGTATATATGGTGTGGGTGTATACATACAATTACAGGCTTTCCTGAATTTTAGAGTTTTAATAAAAATATGATGTATTCTAATAAGTTTGCTTCTGTAGGTTAGTGATTTTCCTCTCCGTTTTTAATATTGTTTTTTTGTTCCATAGCCGTGGCAGTTTTTAACTAGAATGCAACTTGAAAATGTTCTCTTCTAGGTGAATTTATTTGGGATTCTAAGTGTCTCGTATTTGGATATCAATATTTTCCCCTATATCTGGGGGACGTTCGGCTATAATTTCATTGCATCATTGTTTATGCCTTCAGTTTTTATCTCAACTCTCTCCTCCACTCTAAGGATGCTTAAGTTTGGGCTGTTGAATGTGTCCACGTATTCCTGAGCAGTGTGGCCATGCTGATTCATGTCTTTTTTGCTATCTTCATGTAGTATTTCCTTGACCATGTCTTCATTGCTGGTATTCTTATGCAGTGTGCTGGCTTTGGGCTCTGGAGTTCATCCTCAGGTGACAGGTTTGCTTTCTCACAGTGGGAAAGAAGCCACTGACTACCACACACTTCAAAACAGGACTCCCTGATGCTTGCATTTCTCAGTGGGTCCTTGACTAAGTCTCCTGCTCTGAACAAGTGCCTCTCATTGTCTCCTCTTGGATAGGAGGGTGTTTGGATGTCCTTTGCTTTCAGGTCCTGACAATAACTGAATTGCAAACAATAGCTGCCATCTTAAGACAATGTCTAGCTCCAGACAATGTCTGAGAAGTGGGGAATGGTGTCTTAGTTAAGATTTCTATTGCTGCAAAGAAGCAACATGACCAAAAAGTAAGCTGGGGAGGAAAGTTTATTCAGCTTACACTTCCACATTGCTGTTCATGAGTGAAGGAAGTCAAGACAGGAAGTCAAACAGGATCCTGGAGGCAGGAGCTGATGCAGAGGCAATGGAGGGGTGATGCTTACTGGCTTGCTTCATATGGCTTGCTCAGCCTGCTTTCTTATAGAACCATCAGCTCAAGAATGGCACCACCCACCCTGGCCTGACCCTCCCCCATCAATCACTAATTAAGAAAATGCCTTACAACTGGATCTCATGGAGGTATTTACTCAACTGAGGCTCCTTCCTCTCCGATGACTCTAGCTTGTGTCAAGTTGACACACAAAACTAGCCAGTACAAGTGGCAAAATGGATTTCTTCTTCAAAGCTGGCCTGACAT
>CABHPP010113094.1:0-14962 GCA_902168425.1 Peromyscus attwateri
GGCCACCATGAGCAGCCAGGGCGACTACACTTTCAGGCGGGTGGCGATCCGGCGGAAGTCAGGCGCCTACCTGCCGCCCGGGATCCCGCGGCCCTGGAGCAGGCCCTTGCCGCACTCGCGGCGGGTTGACTGCGTCGCTGGCCCGGCCCGGGCCGCAGGTACCGTGGGGGGGTGGGGGTGAGTGGGCGAGCGATGGGGGAGCGTACCGTGGGTGGGTGAGCGGGTGGGTGGGCGTGCCGTGGGTGGGCTGGCGGGGGCAGGGGGCGTGCCGCGGGTGGGTGGGGCATGCCGTGCGTGGGTGGGCGTGCCTGCGTGGGTGGGCGTGCCGTGGGTGGGTGGGCTGGCGGGGGAGCGTGCAGTGGGTGAGCGGGTGGAGGGCGTGCCGTGCGTGGGTGGGCATGCCGGAGGCCAGCAGCATAGATATCCTGAAGTGAAAGGAACCCGGGGTCACCCTCAGGACGCACGCTCTTCCTAGTCAGTTTGTTCTTTCTCCCAAAACTTTAGCCAGAATATGGCCAACTAGTTCTTCAAAAGTAAAGGTGTGTCTTTACAAAAAGTTTTATTAGGAATTATACAGCTCATAATTTTCTATATATTGTTATTTAACCTTCACTAAATTCCTTCGTTCAGTTAACCTTAGTTCCCTGGTGTTTCCTTCTCAGAAGAGGCTTACTTTCCTGAGGGCAAAAGCCAGGCACTCAGATATCAGTAATAAGTATTTACATTTCTGAATTCTGAATCTTAAAAAGAAATCTCACCATTCTTTTATTTACCTTCGCGGATTTTGTAATGACTGAGCACGCACTTTGATTATTTAAATATGGTAAGTGTTGAGGATGGTAAATGTGTAGTCCTTGTCCCAAAGCTGTAGAAGATATACGGCAGAAAATCGTGATGGATGGTATGCTCTAAGTGCGTACTCACGTTAGATAAGGTCGTGCTGGAAGAAGATTTGTGAACAAGGAACTGGATCACTGATTCTCCTCCACACCCATTTCCTGCAAAAGTAGGAGGCTGATGAAGTATTCCTGAGATCTCTTCCAGTTTGGCACCAAACTGAATGAAATGTTTTCTTATTAAGTGAAAATGTTTTGTTTGGAAGGAGGTGTTTAGTCATCACATTTTGTTCATCAGTGTTTTTCAGTGCAGATACTGGTCTGATTCCTTACAGCATTATTGAAGTGATACCACTTGATTTCTTTTCAAATGCTTTGAAGAGGTGATCAAGAGTGCAGGGATTCGGTATAGTCTATAAATTATTTCTGTAAATCAGCTGTGCTTATAGGAGTTCTGTTTGCTTATTTATTTATTATTTATTTATTTATTTATTTATTTATTTTCAGTGCTGAGGATGGAACTCAGGACACCATGTGTAAGCAGGCTACCACTCAGTATGTCCTAGGTATCCTTTCTTCTTTTTTTAAGTTTTAAATTCAAAGAAAATCTCATCTTTAGCACTTTAAGAAATAGAGTAATTATGGATGGTAGAAAAGGCTCAGCAGGTAAATTAGGCACTTGCTGCCAAACCTAGGACCTTAGTTCCATCCCTGGTACCCACATGCTGGAAGGAGAACCCCCACTCCCCCAGACAGTCAAGAAGTGTAGTTTTAAAGGAAGGAACAGCTTGTGGGCAACCTTTCTAGTTTTGTTACATTGTCTTTGTGCTGCTTCCTTCCTGGAACTCGGCCTTTTCTGTTGTTATTTTCAGCCCTGGGAAGTAATTACTTTTATCTGAATAGGTGTAGCTGTTCCCTTCACATAACAGTATCTGTAGCAACATAAGGAGAAATACATAGTTTTCTAAAACACTGGATGGCCACCTCACCTTGTTCAATATGTACACTCTGAACAAGCTGGTCAGCACTGAGAAAACATGTATAGAGTGCTTCCTTTGAATCCAATGTGGCTTCCTTAATCATCAAACTTCATGATTAAATAAGTGTGTCCATCAAAAAGTAAACCAAGTTAATTCTTGGGAAGTGCCCATACATTCTGTAACTCTTGAAAAAATGTTTATATGTGAAAGCTACACAATTGAGGTGAATCAGAGTGGACAGTTCTCCACAGAAACGTTCCTTTTTTTTAAAAAGGAACAACGTTGAGGAGACGAGGACTTAGCAGAGGCTGAGTGAGAATGGCGGGAAACACTTGTGGTTCCAGGATTTGGAAGACCAAGCTCTGAGGACTGCTGTGATTTACAGGGACCATAGGCTGCAGACTGAGACTTCAGCTCAAAACCAAGGCGAGCCAACGAGGCAACAACCACAGAACAACACCTGAACCAAATGGACGAAAAGAGAACTCACTTTACCACTGTTTTGCCGGAGTCTGTGGCTGTGAAACACTAGTCCTGGAGTACTCTTATTTTGTGTCAAAATAATAAAAATAGCCAGGCAGTGGTGGCACATGCCTTTAATCTCAGCACTAGGGAGGCAGTGGAAGGCGGATCTCTGTGAGTTCGAAGCCAGCCTGGTCTACAGAGTGAGTTCCAGGACAGGCTCCAAAGCTACAAAGAGAAACCCTGTCTCAAAAAACTAAAATAATAATAATAATAATAATAATAATAATAATAAACAAAGTCTATAAACTCTACCTTTGCATATGCCTGAATGTTAAGTCCTTATCTGGTAAAGCAGAGAAGTATTTAGGACAGAAATTTGGGAGTCATGTAGCACTCATTATTAATCCAGTTTTTATAACTAGGTGTGAAATTCTTGATCTGGACAGTGGAAGTAGTGATACTTAGTGACTGAATGTTTAAAGTAAGGTTATTCACATTAGTTGTCTGGAACAAAGCAAACATGCTAGATAGAATTATAACAAGGAACCGTTTATTCATCTGTACATCCCCCAAAATCTGGTACTAAGAAATTCTTTAATAGCTATTGAATTAACAAACGACTGTCCTCCTACATGCTATAGTAGCTACTATCTATTGAATGCCTTTTTTAAATTAAGAAATTTGTTGTGATACACATAAATACATACACATGCACAAAATTTATTCTACAAAAATCATATTAGGAAGAGAATATGATGCATGTTTATAGGTGGAGAAATTGAGGCACAGAGAGCTTCACTAAGTTGATTGGAGTAATTAATTGGTGATTTGTGGGCCAGGACTCAAACCCGAATGTCTGGCCTAGGGCTGTGTTACAACTCCCCTAGGCAGTGTCTTGAGAGGCATTCAGAATCAACAGACTGAAAGAGGCCAAGTAGACCTTTGTCATCGAAGGAGGATTTTAATGATTGTAGATAGAGCCATTGTTTAATTTTTTAAAAAAAGAATTTTACTATTTCATGTGTCTGGGTGTTTTGCCTGCATGTTTACCTATACATCATGTGAATGCCTGGTGTCTCAGGAGGCCAGAAGGCATTAAATCCCCCCAAACTGTAGTTACTTACAGACTATTGTGAGTTACCATGTGGGTACTGGGAATTGAACCCAGGTCCTCTGGAAGAGCAGCCAGTCTCTTAACCTTTGAGCCATCTCTCCAGCCCCTGAATTAACATTCTAAGTTTTAGAAGACAGCCAAGTGTGGCTACTCATACCTGTAATCCTAGCACATGGGAGGCTGAGGCAAGAAGATGGTCATACCTTCAAAGCCAATAAAGTGAGTTTCTGGTCAGTCCGGACTTAAGCATGAGATTTTGTCTCATATGTAATGAAAACAACAAAAACAAAACACAAAGAATATCAAGAAGTCAGTTGGTTACTTATCCTCTCTCAAGATTGATTTCTTCATGGTGAGAATCAGTCACGTAGCCATCGTAGACCCAGCCTTCCATGATTCTTATTCACAGCAGGAACTTCGGGTGACATCTTCGCTATAGGTTTCTGGTGACTTCTTAGCTCTTGGGTTGGTGGGAGCTGGTGACCTGTTAGCATGTTTCTAAAGTATCCCATGTCTGATAGTCACAAACACGCTATGTCACACACAGAGGTGGGCAGCGGATGATTAGTAAAGTGTTAAAAATAGCCCACAATAATTTGATTCATGCATTCTAAGGAACACAGTGTAAGAGTGAAGGTTTTCTTTGTTTGTTTGTTTGTTTGTTTTGTTATCAGGTGCCTTTATTCTGGCTATATTGTAACTACTGCTGTGCTTGTACTTCTACAACCTTATTTTGGGCTCTCCAGCTTTTTCTAGGCCTTTCTCCTTTTCCTGTCCCATAGTGGAGTATCCGAAGGGCCTGTGATGGAGGAGATCTTTCCTACTCTGTGTTGTTCCTGGTGACTGTCATTTAAAGTAGCTTATTTCTTTCATTTTCTTATTATCGATGAAGTATCTGCATTGCCGACAGCATTCTGTTGTAAACTGAAGTTTCTAGGACAAAATGTCTTGTGTGTGGAATTTGACCCTTGGGAAAATTATACAAGGGTGATTGACTGATAAAAGAGTTTTAGTGATAGCCCAGAGCCAAATTATCTTGAGTTTCCAAGGGTTGATGGATTGAATTTTAAAGTAAACATTTGCTCCTTGAGTCTTTAGGGCCTTGACCCTAAAAAGGCTTTCCCATTGAGGGGCATTGCAAACACCTGTATGAAGTGGGTACAACAAGCAGCTGTTGTTTCTGGAAAGTTTTTAATAAGTCTACATTTCTCAGCTGTCTCTCCATCCTGTTTTCTTCTCAGGAATGCTTTTTACTGGATTTAGAACTTGTAGTCCAGACTGTAAATCAAAGATGGACGTGTGGAGGCCCAGCTTGAGAAGTTTGAGAGGGAGCAAGGTTTCTATTGGCAAATGGTCTAGAGGCCATACACGTGGTATTTTGGCAAATAATCTGGCTGTTTTCAGCCCCTGTCCTAAAATTTACATGAGGATGAATTAAAAAGAAATGTGCTAGTTTCTTTGGCAGAGGAACTTTCAAGACAGTATAAATAATGTGGAGCCCACAAAGTGCGTACTACTGATAACTCTTATGCGGTTCTACAGTGAAGAGCCAATGGGGCTAAAAGAAACACAAAACGTGCAGTTTGGAGGGAAAAAAAGATTGTGTTCATGCCCCTAAGTGGCGATTTCCTGCATTGGGAAGGCGCCTTCAGGGTAAGACCCATTCCAAGCTAAGTTTACAACTTGTGAAAGGAGAAAACCTAAGGGGTTTCTTACTTCTAGAAAGCAATTGCTTTAGCATACAAAAGCTGTTGCTAATGTAGTCAGCGGGGTGAGAGTCCACCCCAAGTGGGCAGCCAAACTTGGCAGTGTTGTTTATGTGTGACTGGCTTTGGAGGCATGAAAATGCAAGAGAAAAGGGCCTTGGATTTATCCTCCACGGTTTTAGAGAGCCATTGAGGCCAGACAATACATGGCTGTGTAGTTCCTGTGAAGCAGTGATAGGCCATTTCATGAAACTGTGAAAGTTAAGCCTGGGTTTTGGTGGACCCCCCAAGATGTTGGAGATGCCAGAGCCATGAGAAATCTGCCAAGGAGAACTGCAGACGGAGTGGAACCAGCCCAAGAAAGAATGAAGGGTGAAGCATATGAGCTCTTTGAAACTAAAGTCCCAGACACTGCAGGATTTGATGTTTGCCCTGCTCGGGTTTGGTCTTTCCTCAATATGCCCTCATTCCTCTATTTTGGGATAGGAGTGTAAATTTTGTGTCGTTATAGGTTGGAGTATATAATTTATTTTATTTTATTTTATTTTTTTACAGGAGGCAGTCTAGGGGTCTTGAAATGATGTAGTGCAGGGGTCTTGATCGAGTTAATTTTCTCTGTCAGTTAAAGAATTAAAAGGCAGGAAAAACATGTAACGCAGCAGGTAGCAGCAGAGCAGTCCCAAGCACCACAGTCAGCACTTGAAGGAAGGCGTTTACTGGGGTGAGGAAGCAGGAACGCAGCAGACACACACGGAAAACAGAAGGCTGGAGATCCAGTCTCTTCCCGAGGGCTGGTGGTTTTAAAGCCTTTGAAGATTCTTCCTCCCCTCTTTCAGGGATGGTTTGTCTGAAGATGGATGGGATGGTTGATTGGTCTGAACTGCTGTGTGACACAGTCTCAATCTGGCCGTGGTGTATGATTTTTTTTTTTTTTTCCTTTTTTGGTTTTTCAAGACAGGGTTTCTCTGTGTAGCCTCCTGAGTACTGGGATTAAAGGTGTGTACCACCGCACCTGGCTTGGATTGTCTTGTTATATTAGATAAAAGTAAAAATTATTATAAAAATTTAAGTGTTTTCTACCAAGTTGTGTAACAGATAAGGTTGAAATGGTGTTTCAGTCAGTTATGTGTTTGGTGTACTGGAATATCTTCTACAGAAGCTTAGGAAATAGAAACAAAGGAGCAAAGATCATTGATTAGTAGGTTCCCACAGGAATATGACCTTCCTGTAACATTCACCAGCTGGAGATGTTTGGGTGTGTTTGTTCATGAACTGGACATGAAAGAGTATGGAACACATGGAGCGTGAAGGGAGTTTAAAGGTCCTTAGAGAAGCAGGAAACCCTGCACTTGAGGGACTATGATCACTTAGATGGATAATAAATGCCAAGTAAAGTATTTAATGAAGACTCCATCCCTTCCTTAAGGGAAGTACCTCAGATGAATGTAGCACTCATGATATGGCTCTTTAAAAACAAGTTTTTATGAGCTTAGTGTTTATGAAATTCTATATTGAAATTTCCCACTTTTATTTTTGCTATATATTTGTGGTATAAAAACAGGTTTTGAACAAATTTGACTTTGTTCTACATAAATGCTACACTTTATTGCACTGCTTAGGAATGAGTAGGTTGCCAGATTACCTCTAGGACAATGGGCTTTTATATGGACAAGGACTGCATACTTAGGGTGATCAGGCCATGCTCATCACTGCTGTGGTTCACAGGGTCTCACCTGGGTGGGGCTGTTGCCTGCCTCCCTCCTTTGGAAGCTTGCATGGTGCCTTCTTTCTGAAGTGCAAGATATCTTTAGCAATAAGAACTCACCTTCTGCCTCTGGAGGCAATAACCGTAGGCTGTAGGTTTTGGAAGTCTCTTGGACAGCCCTGGCTTCAAAGGAGGACTTCTTATGTGTAGTTTTTGTTAGGTGACCTTTGGTCTTTAAAGAGAAAATTGTTAGCCCAGATGAGAAATATTCATTAAAACTAATGTTATTTATAGGTAGAATTAGATGTATTATAGGTTTGTTTGTTTTTTAGGTAAATAGTTATTGTAATTTTACTTTCCTCCCTCCTTTTTCTCTATTTACCTTTCTTTTTTTTTTCTTTTTTTTTCTTTTTTTTCTTTCTTTTTTTTTTTTTTTTTTTTTTTTTTTTTTTTTTTTTTTTTTTTGTTTTTTTGAGACAGGGTTTCTCTGTGTAGCTTTGCGCCTTTCCTGGAGCTCACTTGGTAACCCAGGCTGGCCTCGAACTCACAGAGATCCGCCTGCCTCTGCCTCCCGAGCGCTGGGATTAAAGGCGTGCGCCACCAACGCCCAGCTTCTATTTACCTTTCTTACCCCTCCCCAAAGGTTTAGTTCATTATCATCATGGCGGGGAACATGGCAGGATGCAGAAAGACATGTTGCTGGAGAAGGAGCTGAGAGTTCTACATCTGGATCCACAGGCAGCAGAAAGACAGCCACTGGGTCTGGCTTGGGCTTTTGAAACTTCAAAGCTCACCCCCAGTGGTACACTTACTCCAATAAGGCCATACCTCCTAATCCTTCTCAAGTAGTGCAACTCCCCTGATGACTAAGCGTCCAAATATATGAGCCTATGGAGCCCATTCATATGCAAACCATCACACCACCTCTGGAACCAAAACTTCTAGGCTAGCAGAACTTAAGGTTGTGGGAACAGGAAGCAAAAATTTTCCTAGGGGATCACTAAGGGTGATAGTGAGTGGAACTATTCCCTTTCCACCCCTTGATTCCTGGACATGTAAATCCTGGCTATGGGAGAAACCATACTATATATTGGACACTGTTTATTTTATTTTATTTTATTTAAAGATTTATTTATTTATTATGTATACAGTATTTTGCCTACATGCCAGAAGAGGGCACCAGATCTCATTATGGATGGTTGTGTCACCATGTGGTTGCTGGGAATTGTACTCAGGACCTCTGGAAGAGCAGCCAGTGCTCTTAACCTCTGAGCCATCTCTCTAGCTGGACACTGGTTTAAACCATATACTTCTGGAGAACTCTGCCTCAGCCCTCCAGATGACTGTTACTAATTGGCACTGTAACTGTGTCTTTAAAAGGCCATTCCATCTTTCTATCAGGACAGCTGCTTCAGGATCTTGGGGAACATGTTCAGACCAGTGGATTCCATGAACATTGGCCCTCTGTCACCCTTGTTTGGTTGTGAAGTGTTCCTTGGTCAGAAGCAATGCTGTGTGGAATACCATGACAATGGATAAGGCATTCTCAAGGTCCACAGATAGTAATTTTGGGAGAAGCGTTATATGCAGGAAAGGCAAATCTATAACCAGAATAAGTAAGGGCAAAGCATTGTCCTGTCCACAAAGAAAGTGGTTTAATGTAGTCATCTGCCATTGGATCACTAGCTGGTCACCCCGGAGAATGGTGCCATACTGGGAGCTCAGTGTTGGTCTCTGCTGTTGGCAGGTCCGGCACTCAGCAGCAGCTGTAGCCAGGTCAGCCTTGGTAAGTGGAAGTCCATGTTGTTGAGCCCATGCATAACTCCCTTCTCTGCCATGATGGCCACTTTGTTCATAGGCCCTTTGGGTAATTACAGGGATGGCTGGGAAAGAGGCTGACTGTCCACAGAATGAATCATTCACTCTTCTTGATTATTGAACTCCTCCTTATCTGAGTCACTTTTTGATGAGCATTCACATGGGACAAAAGTATCCTTGCATCCTTCACCCATATGGAGAGATTGATCTATATACTTCTTCTGTAGATAATGTTTTCACCAATTTTCCCGCCATGCTTTTTCCAAGTCCCTGACCATTCAACCAATCCACTGGCCACAGCCCATGAATCAGTGAACAATCACACACCTGGCCTTCCAAACAAAATGTATGATCATGTGTAGTGCCCCAAGTTCTGCCCACTGTGAAGACTTCCCTTTGCTGGTATCTTTCAGGGTTGTCTCAGAAAGGGGTTGTAATGCTGCAGCTGTCCACTTCTGGGTGGTGCCTGCATAACACATAGGACTATCTGTAAACCCTAGTCTTCTCTTCCTCAGTCAACAGATCACAGGGCATACCCCATGAGGCTACAGGTGCATGCCCGGCAGCAGACGGCATTGTAATGGGAGTAGAAACAAGAAGCATTTGGGCAACTTCTTCATGTAACTTGCTTGTGCCTTCAGGCTCTGGCCTGATCACATATATACCACTTCCATTTGATAACAGATCACTGTTGTGCATGCCCTACTTCATGATTTGGTGGGTCAAATAATATGGGTAGCCCAGGTCACATGGTAACTTGGTGGCCCATTGTCAATGTTTAGTTTCTACTAAGGCTCAATAGCAAGCCAAGAACTGTTTCTTAAATGGAAACTAGTTTGCTGCAGGTCGTGGTAGAGCCATGCTCCAAAATTCCTAAGGTCTCTTCTCTGATTACCTATGGTGACCTGCCAGTATCTCTAAACAATATCCCTATCTGCCACTGACACCTCAAGTATCATCAGTTCTGCAGGATTATATTGTCCAATGGTAGAGTAGCCTGGACCTGTTGAAGAGCCTTCTCCTATTCCAGGCTCTACTCAGACTAACAGCTTTCCCAGTCACTTGGTATATGGGCCAGAGTGATACACCCAAGTAAGGAATGTCCAGAATCCAAATAGGCTCACTAAAGGTTGTACTTCTGTCTGGTGTGAGAGGTGCCGAGTGCAATATCATATCCTTCATCTTAGAAAGACTATCTCTACATTCTCTACACCGCTGAACTCCTAAAACTCCTAAAAATTTCACTGAAGCCCTTGAATTTTGGTTGGATTTTTTTCCTATCCTCTGATTTGTGAATGTGTTATCAATGAGTCCAAAGTGGTTGCTACCTCCTCATCACTTGGTTCAATCAGCATAATGCCATCAATATAGAGGAGCAATGTGATACTTTGTGGAAGGGACAGATGATCAAGATCCTTTTGAACTAACTTATGACACAGGGTTAGAGAGTTAATATATTCTTGAGGTAAAACTGTAAAGGTATGCTGCTGGACTTGCCAATTGAAAGTAGATTGCTTCTGGTGGTCCTTATGGACAGGTATGGAGAAAAAACCATTTGCTAGATCAATGGCTGCATACTATGTACAGGACATGTGTTCATCTGCTCAAGTAAGGGCCCCACTTCTGGCACCAAGGTCTGTATTAGTCAGTTTTCTAGAGAAACAGAAGTGATAGAATGAATCTCTCTGTGTGTGTATGTATGTATTTATCTGTCTGTCTATATGTATCTATCTATATCTATATAAGATTTATTATAAGCTATGGTCTGGGTAGTCCAATAATGTTTGTTTCCTGACAGAAAGTCCAAGAATACAATAGTTACCTAGTATATGAGGCTGGATGTCTCAGCTGATTTTCAATATATGTCAGACTCCCGAAGAAGTAGGCTCTAACGTTAGCGAAGGGATGAATTTGACAGTGAGAGTGAGAGCAAGAGGCAAAAAGCCAAAGCTTTCTTTTTCCATGTCCTTTACAGAAGCTACCACCAGAAGGTGTGGCTGTGCTCTAGGGTGGGCATTCCTACCTCAAGTAATCCAATCAAGAAAAATCCCTCATAGTTGTGCCCAACTGCTTTTGCTTTAATTAATTTCAGATGTAGTCAAGTTGACAGCCAATTGGTATCGTATTTCTTACTTTCTCACAAAATGTTCAAAACTTTATATATAGCATCACTAGATTCCTTGAGCCTCACAAAGAATGAATCAGGAGTATCAAATAAATTGATCTTGCTTGGCTCTTTAAATAGTTGACACCATGGATCTTCAGTGTCTTTAGTAACTGCACACTTCACTGAGGTGGAGAGCTAGCTCCAGAGACCACTAATCCCACTAGAGAAATTCATCCTAACAGTTCTATTTCTCTAGAACCACTTCTGTGATGCTAGTTTGTAGTCCTTGTGGTTTTCTAGAAGGAGAGAATGAATAGAATGAATGTATATTAAAGGAGATTTATTCAATTTTCTTGCATGATACTGGCTGGATTGCCTAATATTGGCTGTGTTTATACTGAAGAGGCTGAGAACCTGGTATCTGCTTAGTCCCAATCTGATGCTGACAGCTTGGAGGAATACTGGAGGGCTACTGTTCTTCAGTCCACTTTGGGTCGCTGTAGCACTTTGAATGAGAATGGCCCCATATGCTCATATATGTGAATGCTTGGTCACTAGGGAGTAGAACTGTGTGAGAAGTATTAAAAGAATTCGGATGTGTGGCCTTGTTAGAGGAAGTGTGTCACTGGGGGTGGGATTTGTAGTTTCAAAAGCTCTCATCAGGCCCAATCTCTCTCTCTCTGCTTGCTGCCTGCAGATCAGGATGTAAAGCTCTCAGCTACTGCTCCAGCACCATGCCTGTGTGCTTTCTGCCATGATGATCATGAACTAACACTCTCAAACTGTTGGCAAGCTTCTGATTAAATGCTTTCTTTTATAAGAGTGCCTTGGTCACGGTGTCTCTTCACAGCAATAGAACAGTGACTGAGACAATGGCCCAAGAAGTTTGGTTCCAGGATCAGCTGCAGCAGCTGTAGCAGTGCCAGCAAGAGCATGGATGAACTCAAGGTCAGGGTGGATGAACTCACCAATGAGACAGGAAGGCAAGCAGGCAAGGGTCTTCCCTATATGTGAGCTATCTCTTCGCACCCTGCCCCCCAAATACAGCTCACATGTAGGGGGTTTTTCCCCTAAATATTAATATATTGTATTATATTATTAAAACATAATAATACAGCTCATATAAGACAGTGCCTCAGCCAGGCGGTGGTGGCGCACGCCTTTAATCCCAGCACTCGTGAGGCAGAGGCAGGTGGATCTCTGTGAGTTCAAGGCCAGCCTGGTCTACAGAGTGAGTTCCAGGAAAGGCGTAAAGCTACACAGAGAAACCCTGTCTCAAAAAAAAAAAAAACAAAAAAACAAAACAAAACAAAAAAAAACCACCCTCCCCCCCCCCAAAAAAAAACCCAAACAAACTAAAAAGAAAGTGCCTCATAAGGTCTATTTAATCTAAAGTAGATAATTGCTCATAAGTGGGCCCAGAGACTTGTCTTTTTTGCTAGTTTTAGATACTGTTATTAGAATTACTCATCACACTGTCCAAGATTAGAATATATTGCAAAGTCTTGTATGTTAGCTCTTTCTTATGATATATTAATAATGGTATTTGAAAATGCTAATAGCTAAGGTAAAGAAAATGACTGATTTTTCCTAATAGAATCACTATTGAATTTTTATCATTATCATTACTATTGAGTTTTTAATGTAAGATTATATTAATTCTACACAAGAATTGATGCATTCACTGGTATATGTTATTTGTTCCTGTGTCTGAAGTTTATAAATTATTCATCATAATCAAGATATTAATATTTGTATGTTTTGTTACTATAATATCCAAATAGAAAAAGAGTACTTTGGGGAAGGTATTTTTGAATCAAAGGCATGTAGGAAAACCTACAAGTATTCAAGTAATTAAGATGGCTGTCCATGTGATGGAGCATGTCAGTAGCTTCAGCTCTCAGTAGTTAACATGGCTGCCCATTATGATGAAGCATGCCTGTTAACCTCAGCTCTTAGAAACCTGAGAGAGGAGGATTATGAGTCAGAGGTAAAACTGATTGAGATACATATTGAGATTTTGTTTCATAAATGCATAACAAGAAAATAACTTACATAAATATGAAGTTTACTGATCTGTTCCTCTTTTTAAAAGGCTTTCATGTCTCTTTATGATTCATAAGAGTTCAGATCTTATAACAGGCCTTTCAAATGGTTTCTTTAGTTTTAGACTCTTACAGGTGGGGAAAAAAATGCCACAATATGTCTCTATTTCTTCTAACAGCTTTTACCAGGTAGTTTTCATCTGTTGTGATTTTTAGCAGAAGTGGATTATGAGTCCGCATTTTTACAAAGCATGGACAGATTCTATAGAACAATAAAGGAAACTTCCTGAAAGGAATTTAAGAGCACTGTGTATTTGAAAAAGTGGATGTGTATTCACAGGTTATAAACTATGCTTTTTAATTATTACTTTCATCTTTGTAAAGTTTTAACTGTAACCTTCTAAATTGTGGATTTATTTTGGTCTCTGCACATCAATAATCTATACCAAGTTAACAGTGAAGTATTAAGTAATTGTGGTGGCAAAGTGTGACGCCTTAGAAGCCATGAATGCTTATGCCAAGGTGTACCCTCGGGTGACGTCAACTACAGATGCATCAAGATCTCTTAACCCATTGTCTAATGAACAGTAAAGTTACTGTTCTTTTCTACTTTTAAAAATTCTTTATTCTAATATTACTGTATCTTTGTCTGGGTGTCCATACTAAACAACAAATGCCTGTAATGTGTAGAGTCATCTTTATACTTAGTAACATAAATAAAGTTATTTTGCATTAACGAAAATTTTGATATGAAAATAAGAAAAAACCCTGTCTTTGAATACAGCCACCCACTCTTAAGAATACTAACATCCTCATTTTTTCAGGTAGCTAGCTCGCATTTTGTCTCAATTGTATGATTGTAACCCAGTCATACAATCACTGAGGTTTGCGAGCCCTTTGTGTCATAGCCATTTACACACTACTTTACACACCACTGAGCACTAGCATCTGCTTTCTCCTATTTGTCTTTCATTCAGGAGGGAGCAAAATATTCTTTTACTTAAAATTAAACTCGAGCCAGACATGGCTATATACTACTTTAATCCCAGCACTCTGGGACACAAACAGGAGGATTTCTATGAGTTTGAGGCCAACCTGGACTATATAACAAGTTTCAGGCCTAAAAACAAAATAAAACAGAAACATTTGGTTTTTTTTTTTTAATCTAAATTTCCAGGTGTTTCTTAAAAACAGATAAAATTCTAGACAATGTAAGTGCAAGAATGTTTGGTCTTCTGCCCCACCCCAATTTTGGTAAGAACTGGTGACAGTAAGGTGCTGCCAACATGTCCAAACAGTACTTTCCTGTTTAGTAACAGTAGATTGTGTTATCTTCATGTCTTCAGGGGCTCTCCAGAGTTATAGGCAGATGACTGATATGGTGGCAATCCCTTACCATTATCTCAGCAGGATGCCTACCATATTATCATTAGTTATCAGTGCTCTAAGTTTTCTTCAACAAGATAACCTGTATGTTTAAGAAAAGCAAAAACAAACAAAACCCAGCCCTCAGTGTCTAGCGGAGTTGATGTTCAATAAACAAAAAGTTTTTATCTGGTTTTTTTCCCCAACTTTTCTGCTTCCCAATAAGTCAGTCAGTTAAAAACTACAAACTATTGCAGTGTTTCTTATCCTTGGGAGAAAAAAACAACTTCAAGTGAGTTGTTATATATAAGTTTTTTGCCTCCCTTTTGTCTAACTAGAAGGGAACACTCAGAGCTCTTCCATTTTGAGTATAAGTGGAAGCTAAGAGAAAGATGTAGGAAACCATAGAATAGCATTTGGCTGAACATAAAAATGAAATAAAAAAATGTTCAGGGAAATATGTAGAACCAGAAAATATTTTACTGAATGGGATGATGCTAACCTAAAAAGACACGCAGCCCATGTTCACTCTTATTTGGACCCTAGCTCCAAACTTTTAGATATGTGTATATCACCTAGAGTAACTACAGATACCAGGAAAGAAAAAAGGGGCCGTGGGGCAGGGAGGGAAGGCACTCTAGAGAGAGCTAGAGCAGGACACAGGTGCTGTGAAATAGGAGAGGGGGTTGGGAGGGTTACCAGGGGAGGAGGGGTGGGGAGGTTTACCAGGGGAGGAGGGGTGGAGAGGTTTACCAGGGGAGGAGGGGAGGAGAGGTTTACCAGGGGAGGAGGGGTGGGGAGGTTTACCAGGGGAGGAGGGG
>CABHPP010113094.1:14972-42124 GCA_902168425.1 Peromyscus attwateri
GTTTACCAGGGGAGGAGGGGTGGGGAGGTTTACCAGGGGAGGAGGGGAGGAGAGCAATGTAGTGTAAGAGGAAGGGAAGAGGGATACACAACCCTAACGATATTTGAAAAAGCTATAGGGAATTATATTTACTTACAATTATGTATGCATATATTTGTGTATATGAAGTTATGATACTTGGGGATGATAATGCCCCACCCCACAGCCATAGGCTAGAAAGGAAAACCCCAGTGGCAGGCATCAGAAACTTCCTTTTGAGTTCAGGTGAGTGCAAGAGGCTCCTAAACAATATGGTCTATTGCCATGGCCCTCGGTTGCCTTTCTAGAAATTGAAGGTAAGACCTTCTTGTTGAAGACATCACCCATTTTGGACAGAGGACTTGGAAGAATTGAGTTGGAAATGACTTGAAAGCCTCCTCCCTGAGTACTAGTTTTATAGTGAGGAAGCTGCACTCATGAAATCTCAACAATTTGGTCGCCCAAATAACACCCGTAAATGGCAATACCAGTTGATATGCCAATATATGTATTGGGGAAAATCTCACTAGGCCCCCATCCCTAGATGAAGACCTGTGGGCAACTAATGACTTGTTGAGAGTGACAGTCTTCTCCGGGGATGAACCCCTGATAGGTGATTCAGTTCCAAGTGAGCAGACCTAAACACATACACATATGAGCAACACTAAATGAACTCAGGAAGTTGTGTTTATAAGTTTATATGTATATATGTCCCAGTAATAATTAAAGATAGGAGGCCATGGATTTGAGCAAGGGTATGGGGGAGTGGAAGGAGTTGGAGGGAGGGAAGGGGGGGAATCATGTAAATAGTACTCACATACGAAATTCTCAAGAAATAAAGGCACTATAGTTAACTTGAAATTTATTGACAAGGATTATTAGAAGTTTGAATGACTTTAAAACAGAGGCTGTGGAGGTGACTCAGTCGGGAAGAGTGCCTGTTGTGCAAGTGTAAGGACCTGAGTTAGAATCACTAGCACCCACATAAAAAACTGGGCACGGAGGGCCACTGTAGTTTCCTGGCTGCCAGCCAGCTCCATTTTTAGTGAGAGACGCTGTCTCAAGGAAATAACGTAGAGAATGATAGAGCAGGGCCCTTAAGCATGCACACAAGCATGTTCACCTGCACACCATGTGAATGCACAAAACCACAAACACATTTAAAAAAACAGATTAAAGATTTTTATTAAGTATTTTCTGGATCTTTATCTAAAGCTAGGAGATGCCTTATGCTAAGATAGCATGAAAGGAAAGTTCTGAAATGTTTTGGACAGTGACCTCAGAGACACATGAAGTAGTGATGAATATTGTCAGGGACCCTGAGCATTACCTAGTTCCTCTACTGCACAGTTCATGTGTTAATTCACATACCCACTTATCCCTCCTCAGAACTGTTCACCACAATAGCCTTGAGTCTACTAATGGATAAAGCAACTTTCTGTTTTCATGGTTCTTTTAGTTTCTTTAAAATCCTATGTGCAAATTATTTTACCACTTTTTTAAAGGGATGCTTCTGATTTGGAGGATTATCTAGAAATGAAATTTGTTTTCATGAAGAGAAGCTTTGGAAGCATGAGGGGCAAGCATGTCCTTGTGTTTGGGCTCTGTCCTCCTCTGCTCTGGAATTAAAAGTTGAAGGTATCTGTTGACACTAGAGGGCAGTATTTGATCTTCAACCCTGTGAATCCGGCTGCCACCAGGAGGCAGTGGAGAGGCAAATATTTTAGGCTGACCTGAAGGTTAAGGAAGCTTGTCAGTGGTATCTGGGCCCAAGAGATAGAGCGTGGCTAGTCACAGACCCTTAGGGCAAGAGTATATGCCTTAGTATTACTGTGCCACTTATTGCTATACTACCTCTCCTGGAGAAATGTGTAACTTAGGACTTGTCACTTAAAAGCAGGGATCATAAAATCTTAGCTATGGAAACTGTAAAAGCAAAGGAAGCAAGACCTTGCAACCCCCATTGTGTAGATACTCAAGAGGTCCACAGGGCAGGGAAGATGGCTCATTCAGTAGAGTGCTTGCCTAGCAAGCATGAAGACCTGAATTCAATTTCTGGAAACCCACCCCCCTTTTTTAAAATAATAATCTAGCTCAATGTTATAAAAAAAAAAAAAAGAAAGGAAGGAAGAAAAGAAGGAAGAAAAGAAAGAAGGCTACGTATTAGACACTGGCAGATCCCTGGTGCTTGCTGATCATCCAACTTAGCCTACTGGCTGAACTGCAGATCAAGGAGAAATCTTTTCTCAACATATACAATGAACAAAAATGGTGGAAAATAATTGATGAATGACACCTGAAGTTGTCCTCTGCATTCTATATGTACCTGTACATCCATATACCTTCATCTGCACCCGCAGTACCCCCCAAAACACACACACACACACACACACACACACACACACACACACTCACTCTAGAGTCTATATGGTTCATGTCAGATCAACAGATCAACATGTGTTGATGACTATACTCCCCAGTCCTCAATGTCAGATATGTGATGGTATTTTGTTTGTGCTGAATTGTGGTGATATTTTATTTGTGCTTTAATAAATAAAGTTTGCCTGGAGATCAGAGGAAATAGCAAGCCATTTTAAGTAAACAAGGAATTCAGACAGCAGTAGCACACACCCTTAATCCTGTCATTTAGCAGGCAAGATCTCTGTGTGTTCAAGGCCACATTGGGGAACAGAACCAAGTGTGGTGACACACGCCTTTAATCCTAATACCAACCATAGAGGCCTGGAGGTCTGTACAGACAGACAGAAAGTGACAGAGCTATATAGGAAGAGGAAATGAAGTAGCTGGGCTAAGAGAACCAATGAGAAGGCAGAACAGCAAGGCAATAAAGGTGTGGGTAGACAGGAAGTAACTTGCATTTTGGAAGCTGCAGAGTTGGTGAGGTAAGGTTTGCTGGTGACTTTCCCTGTTTCTCTGATCTCTCTAAGGCTTTCACCCCTATATTTGACTCTGTATTTTTTATTTAATAAGACCATTTAGAAATTCATCTACAGTTGGCACCCACGTGGCAAGAATTCATTAAAAAACTGCTTGTGGGCTTACAGGACCCCGGGCTTAGGCCGGTTGCAGGGCTCAGGCCGGAGCATGTAGCCAGAGTCTTTTTTGCTTTCTTTCTCCTGGTGGGTGGTGGGCTCTCTCTCTCTCTCTCTCTCTCTCTCTCTCTCTCTCTCTCTCTCTCTGGATTCCCATCTCAGACTGCCACCACACTAGGTAGCTGCTTTGAAATTCTCTCGGACTTCTACTGTTCTACACAGTCAACAGATTTGGTAAGTCAATTAAGATATCTTAAAGGGTGAAATTAGTTAAAAGAGAATTTTTTCCCACATTAAAAAAAAAGGGGAAACATTTTTACCATGGAAAGAATTTGGTCTTTGTTTGATAACACATTAGGCAGTCTGAAAATGGAACAATTAAGTGAGAGGATAATTATTGTTGATGGAATGTACATAACATCAATTATGAGTATTATTTGTTTAATCATTTTTATTTTAGCATTAAAAAGGTTGGTCCATTTAAGTGCCAAGATAAAAGCTTTAGAAAAACCTGTTAAAATGAATCATAGAGAAATTCAGACCCAGACAGAATTTAAAGGTGAAATTATTTCAGGATTGAATTATATGGCTACAGAGAGACAGCCTGTTTTCAAACAACCAACCAAACTTAATCTGTTTGGCAACCTTACAGGAACTACCTGCTCTAGGGCCTGTACAAGCTAATTGGACTCCAGTGGAAATGTTAGATTTAAAGAAGCTATAGTATCATAAGACATGCATTCTCTATTTGTAAAGCAGATGTTAAACTTGTGGTCAACTTGTAATAGAATTATCCCTCAGGACAAGAATTAATTACAGCTGTCCTACAGGCCAGGGCACAATTACAGTGGAGAACTTAGTTTAAAGAGGAAGCTAAATCAATAGAACAACAATGTAGGACTACAGGTGTGGAAAATTCCCAGGATCAGCTTCTTGGAGAAGGCCAATACGCTGAAATACAAAGACAATGTTTATATGATAACCAAACCTTAATTCTGTGCTACATGGCAGCCATGAATGCATGGGACAGAATTGAGGAAGCAGGGAAGAAAATTGAATCATCTATGAAAGTTATACAAGGCCCCCAAAAAAATCCTTCACAGATTTCTTACAAAGGCTGTCTTCAGCAGTAAATAGAATACCAAATTCAGAAGCCAGACAGATAATAATTGAATCTTGGCTTTTGAGAATGTGAATGCAGCAATCAAAAGAATAATCAGGCTGTTAAAGCAAGATCAGCACCCTTGGACTGGATCAGGGACACAATTAATATTGAGTCTCATGACCATGATATGTGGATAGGAGAGGTAATATCAAAAGCTTTGAGGAAAAATAATGTCAGATGTTTTAGTTGTGGGGAAACAAGGTCATTTGAAAAGGGAGTATAAACAGGGCTTTCCTAGAAAGAATGTTTATTCAAGGAACAATGGCAACAGAATGCCCCTCCCTTCTAGATTATGCAGAAGGTGTGGTAAGGGTAAACATTGGACCAACAAATGTAGATCAACAAGTGACAGACAAGGTAATCCTTTGTCTCTGCCATTGGGAAACTCCCAGAGGGGCCTCTTGCAGGCCCCCATGGCAAATTCAGTTTAGACTTTTCTTGCCATTGTAAAAGAAACCCCTACTCAGAGCAATTAAATAACCAAATGCCTATTGGAATAAACCAGGCTGCTGGGGTGATAGAAAAGCTGTAGCAGAGAGAACAGGAAATTCAGGAGAAACCATAAAGCAAATTTTTTGGCAAACTTCTATAAATGAACAAAGACCAAAATTAAAAGTACAAATAAATGACGTTCTCTTGGAAGGCTTAAAAACACAAGTGCGAATGTTACAATAATTGTACCAGAATTTTCACGTCCAAACTGGTAAACGTTCAGTTGTTTGGGATTGGGACGTTATCTCAGGTGAAACAGAGCACAAGATGGCTCGAATGTATAGGTCCAGAAGGACAGAGAGGAAAATTAAAGCCAGATTTAGCTAATATAGCTATGAATTTATAGGGTCATGAACTATTATAGCAATGGAATACCCAGATTAACATTCCTCTGACCTCAGAAACAAACCATAAACTAGCACATGTTTCTGAGAGAAATATTAGAAGGCATTATTCTGAGTGGTCACCAGCCATCCAGATTGTACAAGAACAGGGCACAACAACTGCTGATCTTTCAAAGGCACCAACAGCTCTACCTTTAAAATGGTTAACAGTCAAGCCTGTATGGGTTCAGCAATGACCTTTAACAACAGAGAAACAACTGCTGGTACAAGGGCAGTTAAATGCTCAGTATATTGAAGAAGCAACCAGCCCTTGGAATTCTCCTGTATTTGTTATTAAAAAGAAATCTGGTAATGGAGAATGGTAACAGACCTAAGAGCAATTAACAAAGTAATTCAATCAATGGGCTCTCTACAATCTGGAATTCCTTTGCCTACTTTATTACCTAAAGGATGGCCTCTTATAGTTATTGATTTAAAAGACTGTTTCTTCTCAATACCCTTACAAGAAAAAGACTGAGAAAGATTTGCCTTCACGGTGCCTACTTATAATAATTCTCAACCACTCAAGAGATATCAATGGAGGGTTCTCCCACAGGGAATGTTAAATAGCCGAACCCTGTGCCAATACTTTGTACAACAGTGGTTAGAAGTAATAAACAATTTTCTAAATCTATAATTTATCATTACATGGATGCTATTTTACTAGCTGATTCAAATGCAGATACTTTAGAAAGAATGTTTGAAGAAGTAAAGAAAATTTTGCCTTGTTAGGGATTACAAATTGCTCCTGAAAAGATACAAAGAGGAGATTCTATTAATTTTTTAGGATATAAAATAGATCTACAAAAAATTAGACCCCAAAAAGTGCAAATTAGGAGAGATTGATTACAGACTCTTAATGATTTTCAAAGATTATTCTGAAACATTTCCCATCTATGAACTATTGTTGGGGTAAAAAAAAAATGATGAACTGAATAATTTGTTCAAAACCTTAGAAGGTGACAAGGATTTAAATATTCCAAGAGAATTATCAGCTGAAGCTGAGAGAGAATTGGCTTTGGTGGAAAAGAAAGTACAGGAAAGACACGTGGATCATGTGGATCAAAAGCTGGATTGCATTTGGTTATTTTACCCTCTAGGCATTCTCCTACAGGAATATTAATGCAGAGGGAAGATATTATATTGGAATGGATATTTCTACCAAGTAAGAGTGAAAAATTAAAAACTTATGTGGAAAAGATCTCTGACTTGATTTTGAAAGGAAAATTAAGACTTTGTCAATTAGCAGGAATAGACCCAGCAGAAATTGCAGTACCTTTAACTAAGGATGAAATTGCCAAATTATGGGCAGAAAGTGAACCTTGGCAAAGAGCTTGCAGTAATTTTTTGGGAGAGATTAACAGCAAATATCCCAAGAGTGATATAGTTCAACTTATAAAGAGAGCTGATTGGATTCTGCCTCTTTATAATACAAATTATATATATTGAGATTGATATTGTTAGAAAATGCTATATATGCCGGGCGGTGGTGGCGCACGCCTTTAATCCCAGCACTCGGGAGGCAGAGGCAGGCGGATCTCTGTGAGTTCGAGGCCAGCCTGGTCTCCCAAGTGAGTTCCAGGAAAGGCGCAAAGCTACACAGAGAAACCCTGTCTCGAAAAAACCAAAAAAAAAAAAAAAAAAAAAGAAAATGCTATATATATATAATCTTATTCAGGATATTGTACTTATACAGTTCATTTAACAATGTAATGTAATTTGCTTATCCTTGAAAGTTATTATTACCAACTATTACAATATAAAGAAATGAAAGTTAGTAGTTAAACATTACAATCGAACTTGTAGTCATATTAGGTATGTTTTCAAGGTCAAGCAGATATATTTTAGATAGACAGGTCATCTTCAAACCCTTCAGAGATTTATAGAATATGGCATTTAAAATGTTTAAAAACATAGATTTTTTTCTTCTTTTTTTATGACTATGAGACATGTCGGCTCCTGGCAGCACCAATCTACTTCAGAGAAAATATGGGCATTGAAGAAAATGCATATGGAGTTAACTTTCATTGTAGCAGAAGTTAGCCACTGGGCAACAAAGTGTCCTCGCATCGACTGCTGACAGTATGCTATCCAAAATGGACAAACAGGACACAAAACAAAGGACTGCTGATCCTTGCCAAGACAAGTGTGTTTTCAGATTTGGCAACAGGCATCCTCTGAGGCCAGGACAATATGGCACCATTGCTAAAGTGGCTTTGCAATCCGGAAAAGGTACAGTGCCCCTTTCTTCTAAGGCAGCTGAATAGGCAGTGGACCGATGGCTTCTGGTGTGCAGTGGAACAGTAGCTGAAACAGTTATTCTTGAAGGAATAACTAGAATGATGGAATCTAATCTCTCAATGGTAGACAGGCATTTAATAAAGGAGATGAAGCCACCTGCAAGCTGAGAAGAATGGGCAGCTGAATTCCAAAAATACCAGCAATTTCCAGAATTTAAAATCCTGAATTGTGACGGGACAGTGGCGGAATTCAGGTTTATCTGGTCCATTTGGTACTTGCACTGAATATGGGGTTGAGCTGTAGGCCTTGCGTACCTCCTGCTTCACAGATGAGCCTGTCAGACACGCTAGGCCTGTGGGCCGAAGATGATGCCCCGACGTGCAGAGAAACCTCAGGTGACTGTCCAGGCGGCTGGCTGTTTCTGTCATAACTCATTTTTTAGAAGTCGCTTGTTTGCACTTCCTGTTTTACTAGGTAATATTATTTCCTCTTGAGTCTCTGAGTGAGTTGAAGATTTGATAGTTGTAGTAACAATTTTCCTTGTTAAGAAATTCAGAAAAGAAACTCACTAAGAGGTGTTAAGTGTATAAGTTTGGAAGACATCATAAGATAGTTTTCTGTTGGTAATGTAAGTTAGGATAGAAAGTGAATTAGGCACATTTTGGACTCACCAAAATAGGATAGATAATAGAATATTTTCTGTGAATTTGTCAAATGCAAATGGACTAGACATTTTTGATGTATTTATTGCTTGTATATATTGTATTGTACTTATTGTATATAGTTTTTCTTATAACTTTTATTGTATTTTATTAGACAAAAAAAGGGGAATATGATATTTTATTTGTGCTTTAATAAATAAAGTTTGCTTGGAGATCAGAGGAAATAGCAAGCCATTTTAAGTAGACAAGGAATTCAGACAGCAGTAGCACACACCCTTAATCCTGTCACTTAGCAGGCAAGATCTCTGTGTGTTCAAGGCCACACTGGGGAACAGAACCAAGTGTGGTGACACACGCCTTTAATCCTAATACCAACCATAGAGGCCTGGAGGTCTGTACAGACAGACAGAAAGTGACAGAGCTGTATAGGAAGAGGAAATGAGGTAGCTGGGCTAAGAGAGCCAGTGAGAAGGCAGAACAGCAAGGCAATAAAGGTGTGGGTAGACAGGAAGGAACTCGCATTTGGAAGCTGCAGAGTTGGTGAGGTAAGGTTTGCTGGTGACTTTCCCTGTTTCTCTGATCTTTCTAAGGCTTTCACCCCTATATTTGGCTCTGTGTTTTTTTATTTAATAAGACCATTTAGAAATTCGTCTACACAGACAGTACACTATTATGGCACCATTCATTGCCATAGGAGCTTTTGCATTGGGTTGTGTGGATTAAATAAGGAAGCCGTATGTGGAATGCATAGATGCTTTTCTTCTTGCACCTGCCTGCACTTTCCGTATTGACTCTTTCTTATACCTGTATTTACTTTTTTCTTAAGAGTATTTTAGTGATCTGTTTACTATACAACCAAAACAAGAGGAAAAACTTTATATAGTCCAGCTTTTTAATTTATCTTCCTTTTGTTTGTCATGGTAGTAGGCTTTTATGCAGTAGTATAACTATAGAAACTGAATATACAATGCTTTTCCATTTGGTTTCAGAGCAGATGGTTCTTTTGATTTAGAACAGTGGCTTTGACACTTTATACCCATAGCCTAATAGGAAGTTGTATATGTTTGTGTCTGCAATGAATGTATCATTCTGTGTATTTATATATCTGTAGTAAATGTATCTATTCTGTGTATTTATGTATCTGGAGTAAATGTAACTATTCTGTGTACATTAACACTCTTAATTTTTTGTTGTTGTTCTCTATCAAGCCCATTAATGGAATGAAACCATAGTTTGAAAAATTAATTGTCTTTTTTTTTCATTTTTATTTTTATCTTGTTTGGTTCTTTTGAGTCAGGGTTACTCTGTGTAGTTCTGACTGTCTGGGAACTTGGTCTGTACTCCAGGCTGGCCTCGAACTCAGAGATCCACCTACCTTTGCTTCCTGAGTGCTGGGATTAAAGGCATGTGCCAATGGCATGCTCAGTTCATTTTTATTTCTTTCCTGAAGACCTTTCAGGGTGGAAATATGCAAGGCCAAAGTCAAAAGAAGGGGGCTTCACATCTTGGAATATGTAAGGTTGGAGTAAATGCTGTGACACTCCACCAGCTGCTCCATGTGTAGTTAGGCTGTAAGGTTGGAGTAAAGGCTGTGACATTCTACCAGCTGGTCCATGAGGCCATGGCTATGACAGAAGAGAGAGAGGACAGAAGAAAGTGCAATGTAGGTATTATGGTTCAAAGCTCATGTTTCTGCTGAGTATTTAACTCTTGTTTTGTGGGGAGATTTCAAACTAATATTCTATAATTCTTAGATCTATGGAATTTCCTTAATTTGTATTATTTAGAGAATAATGTACAAGCAAAAGACCAGTGGGATAAGAAAAAAAAGTCCTAATAAAGCAATATAAGAAAAAAAATCTCCAAAAACACCTTTAAGTACCTTTTGTGTGGGCCTTCTGCTGCTGGGCAGGGAACTAACACTGTAAGGCTTGCAGCAGCCTTGTACTGAATGTTGATAAAACATAGATCCCAACAGGACTCCAAGGGTTAATTGTCCAGTGCTAGACAAGCTGTTCTCACTGGGGAACTGCTACCAGGTCTTAATGTCTAGAGTGAACCAACCCACCTCCATTCTTCCCTCCCTCCCTTCCTCCCTTCCTCCCTTCCTGCCCCCCCACACACACTTTTTTTCTTTTTTAAGAGTTTTAGAAGGATTGGTTTCAAAGTGTGCTAATTTTTTGCTGGAAATCCATCTAGACCTGAATTTTTTTTTTATTTAAGTTGGCAGGCTTTTTATTATTGTTTCGATCTCCTTCTGTGCTATGGCTCTGTTTAGATTGTTGAACTCTTGATTTAACTTTGGCAGTTTGGATCAATCAAGGAATTCATTCATTTCTTTTAGATTTCCCAACTTAATGAAATACAGATTTTAATAGTATTCCCTTATAATACTCTCTATTTCTCAGGGTCTATTGTTTCCCTGGTCATTTCTGATTCTCTTAATTTGGATCTTCTCTTTATCTCTTTTGGTTAGTTGGGCCAAGGATCTGTTGATCTTGTTCATCTTCTCAGAAAACAAGTGATTAGATCATTGATTCTCTGTATTGTTTTCTTTGTTTCTATTTCATTAATTTCTGCCTTGATTTTTATTAGTTTTTGCCATTTTCTGTGTTAAGGTTGGTTTGTTCTTTTGCCAAATTCTTGTTTTGCATCGCTAAAGTCACTTGTTTGTACTCTTTCTGTTTGTCATTATTTTTAAATGTAGCAATTGGAGCCATGGGTTTCCCTCTTAGAACTGCTTACTATGTGCATCAGAAGTTTGTTATGTTATATTTTCATCTTTGTTTAGTTCCAGGAATACTTTGATTTCTCCTTTGACACATTCCTTATGTATTAGTGAGTTCTTTGATGTCCATGAGTGAGCACACACTAGAGTTTTGTTTTCTGTCAGTTTTAAGGTTTATTGCATAAAAGTCAGATATACGTGGAATTATTTAATTTTTTCTCTGTTAAGTTTTGCTTTGTGTCACAGGATGTGGTGTATTTTAGAGATGTGTCCCATGTATTGCTAACTAGAATGTGTATTCTTTGATGTTTGGGTAGAATAGTCTGTAAATATCTGTTAGGTCCATTTAATATAAGATGCCATTTACTTCTGAAATTATATATATTTGTGTTCTTAATTGTGGGTTTTTTTTAAATTATGGCTTCATTTGCTTCCTTTCTAAGGTGTCTTGGCTGTGTTTACTCCTCTCCTCAATTTGAAGTATTGCTTCAGTATTCTGTTTAGCGATTTTTTTGCTTGTGTTATTTGTTTGTTTGTTTGTTTGTTTGTTGCTGTGGTTGTTGGATATGATTTTGTTTAGACTGTTTAGATCATGGAAAGTTTTTCTTTCTCTTTAACTATGGCAGGTGGTTTTTCTGGGTGCAGTAGTCTAGGTTGGTAGTTTTGGACTTGGAGTATATTGCTCCTGGCTCTTCTGGCTTTTAGAATTTCTACTGAGAAACAGGTGTTATTCTGATGAGTTTTCCCTTGTATGTGACTTGTGTTTTTTCTTGTCAAACTCTCAGCATTTTAGCTGTGTATATTTGGTGTTTAAACCATGATCTTGTGTTACTTGCTTCTTCTTTGATCTTGTCTGGCTGGGGTTCTGTGTGCTTGTACCTGTACTGGTGTGTCTTTCTTTAGTTTGGGGGTCATTTTCTTCTCTGACTTCCTAGAAGAGTTGATCTATGCCATTAACCTGGATCTTCCATATTTCTTGTACACTCCTAAACTGTGCTTTAAAGTTTTTTTCATTTTCTTTGGTGTATTTTGTCTAGACCCTCTACGGTGTCTTTGAACCCAGGCATGCTGTCTCTGCTTGACTTTACATGTAAGGCTTTCCCCTGAGTTTTCTGACTGGGATATTGAGTTTTTCAATTCCATCTTCATTTTAGCTTTGTTCTCTTCAGTGTTTCTATCCCTTTATTGAATTCAGTTTTTAAAACTTAAATTCTTTTTGCTATTTTTTTTTTTTCTCTTTCTGGTTTTCCTAGACAGAATTTCTCTGTGTAACAGTCCTGGCTGTCCGGGAACTCACTGTGTAGAACAGGCTGACCTTGAACTCACAGAAATCCACCTGCTTCTGCCTTCCAAGTGCTGGGATTAAAGGAATGTACCACCACACCCAGCTTTCTTTGCTTTTTTATTTAAGTGCGTTATTTGTATTTTCTTGGATATCATTCCTGTGTTCATTGTTGTTCAATGAAGTGTGTTTTCATGTTTTTAAATCTTTGTTTGATAAAATTTAAGATAGTGCTTTTAAATTGTTTTTCCTGGGGTTCATCTAGGTGTTAGGGTCCTGGAAAAGTCCCACAAAAGACCACCATCCACCTATGCAATCAGCAAGAGTGTTTATTATTCGAGCGTGCTGCGGCCTGCCATCCGACACAAAGGCAAGATGGCAAAGATCCCAAGAGGGACGTGTGGGCTCCTTTTAAGCATAGCAAAGTGGAAGTCCTAGAGCAGTTAGGTCATCTTAGATATGATTGGCTCAACCAAGTGGCAATCATATTAGTATGTTCTAATTGGCTGGGGCTAGTCAGAGACAGATCAGGGCTACAGTTTTCCATTTTGGGGCAGGCCTGGACAAGTCCCAGGCTTTGTCCTTATTTGGTTATAATCTTGAACTGTTTATGGCTTAGGCTGCCAGGCCTCCTCATCCTTGCTGTCCAGGGTGTTGGATATTGATTGTCTTTTGTTCGTGGCTCTTCCTCAGAAACTGCTTGCTCCTTTCCAAAAAGCCGGGACCTAGGCCTAGTTCTTAACTGAGTTATTAGGGCAGGCTTTCATGATATTTGCCTGGCCTTCTCACTAGGTAGTTCTCGTGTTTATGGGAGGCATGCTGTTTTGGCTCTTCATGCTGCTTTTGCTTTTACCATTTGACCTGGACAAGTGGACTTCTTTCTTTGTGTGTCTAATGTGACAATTTGGCCTTCAATTGTTTCAGTACAGGAGATGCATGAGCTGAGCTAAGCCATGTAAATCCCGTGGATGAATTGTTTAATTAAACCAGGAAAAGATGGCTCCCAAACCCCCAGTCTAGAGCTAGGTCAGGCAAAGTGTGTTCACAAATGAAGGGGGTCCACAGCCTTGAGTCTGGAACTAGACTTGTGGTTTTGTAGATGGCAGTGGGTTAGGAGCTTCATCGGCTTCTTTAGATGAACTGTTCTGACATTTTTAATGTATTCTCTGTGACCTTTTGAGCGCATTTATCTTTCTCTCAAAGACTATCTTTAGTGCTGGCTTAGCGGTCATAAATTCCTTTAATCTGTTTTTATCTCCATTGTATAAATACTCTATTGTATAAATGTACTACCACATTTTCTTTATCCATTCTTCAGTTGAGGGACATCTAGTTTGTTTCCAGGTTCTGGTTATTATGAATAAAGTTGCTATGAACATAGTTGAGCAAGTGTCTTTGTGGCATGATTGAGCATCCTTTGGGTATATACCCAGGAATGGTATAGCTGGGTCTTGAGGTAGATCGATTCCTAATTTTCTGAGAAACCACCATATTGATTTCCAAAATTGCTGTACAAGTTTGCATTCCCACCAACAGTGGAGGAGTGTTCCCCCTTGCTCCACATCCTCTCTAGGATGAGCTGTCACTTGTGTTTTTTATCTTAGTCATTCTGACAGGTATAAGGTAGAATCTCAAAGCAAATTTGATTTGCATTTCCCTGGTAGCTAAGGATGTTGAACATTTCTTTAAATGTTTCTCAGGCATTTGAGATTATTCTGTTGTGAATTCTCTGTTTAGTTCTGTACCCCATTTTTTAATTGGATTATTTGTTTTTTTGATGTCTAGTTTCTTGAGTTCTTTATATATTTTGGAAATAAGTTTTCATCAGATGTGGAGTTGGTGAAGACCTTTTCACATGCTATAGGCTGCCATTTTGTCTTATTAAAGGTGTCCTTTGTCTTACAGAAGCTTTTCAGTTTCAGGAGGTCTCATTTATTAATTGTTTACCTTAGTGTCTGCACTCTTGGTTTTCAGTTCAGGAAGTTGTCTCCTGTGCCAATGCACTCCAAGCTATTCCTCACTTTCTCTTCTATCAGCTTTAGTGTGACTGGATTTATGTTGAGGTCTTTTATCCAGTTGGACTTGAGTTTTGTGCAGGGTGAAAGATATGGATCTATTTGCATTCTTCTACATGCCGACATCCAGTTATACCAGCACTATTTGTTGAAGAGGCTTTCTTTTTTCCATTGTGTAATTTTGGCTTCTTTGTTGAAAATCAGGTGTCCATAGGTGTGTGGATTTAGAAAACCCACAGAATAAACTAACCTGGGCCCATAGGAGCTCATAGAGACTGATCCAACAACCAGGGAACCTGCATGGGACTGTTCTAGGCCCTCTACATATGTGTTATATTATGTAGCTTGGTCTTTTTGTGGGACTCCTAACAGTGGGAGCAGGAGCTGTCTCTGACTCTTTTACTGGCATTTGGGACCCTGTTCCTCACACCAGGTCGTCTTGCCCAGCTTCGATACAAGGCAGAGTGCTTAGTCTTTATGCCTCTGCTTCCTGAGTACTGGGATTAAAGGCGTGCACTGTCACCACCCAGCTGATACTTAATTCAAAATATTAAATCTCGGTTAAATAAAGTAATATTTACTTCAGTTCTTTAGTCACATGACCCATATTTCAAGTGTTCCTTATTATATCTCTCGGAGGCAGAACAGTCCAGTTACCAGAGAAAGTACAGTTATTTACTCTGTGAGGCATCTTCTTTATAATGACATGTAACACATGTGTTGGTACTCACACAGATTTAAATAAACTGCCTAGAATTTGTAAGCCAAGAAATAATGGTCTTTTCCAGTAAAATTAAAGAAAATAAATGTACTTAACATGTATTTTTAAAAAGTATTGCTGTTTTTAGTGGGTAACAGTTAATACAGAGACTCATAACTGGTCAAAATGTTGAGAATGAATGGGTGTTGAATGCTTATCCCTAATAGAACATCCATATCATCCCCTCTAAGATTCAGGGATTTTTAGGAGCTTGAGGATGGGGACAGCATCCTATGAAACACTGTCTTGATAAGATGGGGCTGATGTAATCATGAACACAAGATGTGCACACACATAAAACTAAGACGTGTAAGTAGGAAGGGGCTAAGTGGAAGAGGAAGGAGAGGGATGTGTTCACAAGATACTTTTTGCTTATATGAAATTGTCAAAAATTAGACTATTTATAACTATTACAATTTTGAGACTGTCCTGTATTTTAATAAGGAATTGAAATACTTGCTTCATGTCTAGAAAAAAAAAAGTTTTTATTTATTTACCAAAACAGTTGCAGTTTTTCTCCAAATCACAATATAACATATACAGGAGATAGGTTAAAGGTGGAGGTAGATGTTAGGGGAAGAGGAAATAATTTGGAGTGCTTTAAATACCCTGGGCTGTGTGGTGCTTGCTGCTAGTGCCTGACCTTCCAGCAGTTAACCCCCACAGAGGAAGTGCAAGCAGACCTTAAGCCCTAAAGCTATTCCTGAGTCAAATAACTTTGAGGAAGTGACATGACAGTTCTCTTCTCATTTTCCTCACAGCAAACCAGCTAATTAAGATCAAGACAAGATCCCTGGGTGGACACCTGGTTTCAAGATGCTATAACATGCTCCTGTTCCCTGGCTGGATGTGAAACTTAAAGTTTACAAGTAGATTAAATAGGAAGTGTTGAGGAATTGAGTTACGAAGAGGACCACATGATGTAGAAAGCAGTTTGTCAGGCCTAAATAGAAAGTTTTGAAATGGAACTGTGAGTTTCTGGCCAGGAGCTGTCTGTGGGTGGGCTGTGTCCTTCACTGTGAAATGGGTCCTTGATAAAGCCTGGTGGTCAGAGTTCTTACTTGGGGATCCAACAGTCAAGTTCTGTAGCTGTGACTGATGACAGTGTTCATCGTGTGAGGACGTGGACTATGATGCTGCTTCGGTTTCTCCTTCCGTGAAGTTTGGTATTTAGTCTCCTAACTTTTGGGGTTACTAATGGAACAGTGGAATGTTACACTGGAACAAATTGATTGAAATTTGGAGTCCTAAAACCACTGTGAAATTTAAACATATATGATTAGATTGGTCAAAATAACTTTGCTTAGAGTTATATCTGGTTTTATGTAGTCTAATATGGCAAGCTATAAGCCATGAACATGGAACTCAGCACACATTCATGAGGGATTTTACCTAGGGTGACATTTTCCCACAGCTATACTCACATAGTACCTGGATAATGAAAAGGCCCAGTCAGTGGTAAAGATTTTTGAAATATCTACAGTGTAGGATTTTTTTTTTTTTGAGACAGGGTTTCTCTTTGTAGACCTGGCTACCCTGGATCTCACTGTGTAGACCAGGCTAGCCTCAAATTCACAGAGATCCCCTGCCCCTGCCTCCTGAGTGCTGGGATTAAAGGTGTGTGCCACCACCACCTGGCTACAATGTAGGAATTTATTCACATAAAATTCGACGCTTTAAACCATTAGGAGATATTTCAAATAAATTTTTATTCATCCTTTTTTGTTTTTGTTTTTGTTTTTTTTTCCCCCCATACTACTGAAACATTGAAAAGGCGGTAGAAAAACGGGCCATGGTGACACATGCCTTTAATCCCAGCACTCCAGAGGCTGAGACAGGCAGAACTCTGTTAGTTCAAGGCCAGCCAAGTCCAGGCTAGCCAGGGTTACAAAGTGTAACCCTATCTTCAACCAACCAACCAACCAACCAACCAACCAAAGGCCAGCATACGCATTAAGATCCTCCACCATGAAACATAACAGCAAAGCAAGACAGTTTCAGTTTAGCCATAACACACTGGCATGTAGTCATTTTAAAGTTTCTTGCCACATGCCTCAGAGCTACAGAGAGGGATTAAAAAATGCTGATACTTCATAGATATATGCCTGAGCACATTGCCAATACCTCCTGTACCCCAGCAATCATTTAACCTGGATGAGCTTGGGGGCTTGAGTGAGTGAAGTTTGGGAAGCATCAGGCCCTGAGGTGGACATATTATATGAACTTTCTGTAAAACCATTCACTTCACAGAGATCAACGTGTAAAGCTCATAATTTTAACAATGTTAACATGATCATCACAGGCACATTACCAGCTCTCAAAATCACCACCTCTTGGAAGTATTACACCAGATGAGAGGACGCTTATGAAAGGTGGCTAAGTGGCATGACAGGAGCCTACCAGCCTGACTATTCCTGTAGCCCAGGTAAAGACAGAAGCATAGAACCAGCGTCACAAAGTGGTCCTCTGACTTCTACACATGCCCAATGGCATGTGCACACCTATACCCCCCCCACATTAATACATATACACAGTAACAGTAAATACATCTCTTCAAACTCTCTATTCACATGTGTCACTGACAATTGCAGTGAGAAAATGTATGAAAACCTTGAAGTGCATAGAGCTCATCTCCCTGATGTTAATGTGTAGTGTCTATCATACCTTAATACAACAGGAGAATGTCTAAAAGGCCCCAACTGATTTTCATATGTATTTCTCCAGCCGGGTTCCTCTATGCTTCCACTGGCTGGTTTTTAAGTTATTTTAAGTGTTTGTTTTGCTGTACTCATCAAAATTCCTCAAGCATTTGAAGGTAGTACATAATTTTTAATCTCGATTTTCTTTTCAGAAATGCAGTAATTTGTTGAAAGGTTTATGACACTGAACTGAGTCTAGATATTCTACTTTGAGTCTGACTGTAACATCAAAACATTACAAAGAAAGGGAATTAGGGTTAGATTATTATGTAAAAGTTGAGTAGACATGTGACTAATTACTCTTTGAGTGTTCTAAGAAGCCTGTGTCATAAGTAACCAAAGCATTCATTTTGACCAATAATCTTATCTTTACACAGCACAGGAGTAGCATCTTTAGTTAAAGTCCTATGTGTCTTAGCAAAGAAGTTACTTGTGTTACAGTGTGATCTGCATACTTGTTTCTGAGAAAGACCTGAAAGGTCCTTTTTCTTTGGGGAACACAGTCACATTGCTCAGAATTAATTATTCCATTTCTTAGCTCTTTCCAGTGGCTGGAATGTTCTTTGAAGACTTTGTTTTTTTTTTTTTTTTTTTTTTGTGTGTGTGTGTGTGTGTGTGTGTTGCTAGATCAAACCTAGGACCTTGTCATTCTAAGCAAGCTCTGTATGTACCACAGATCTGCACCCCCAGCCTAAGACCTGTTTTTAAAGGATAGCTTGTTATTAAACCTAATGGCTTGCTATAGTTAAATCACATGCAGCTAGCCAGCGTCACCTTCCTATCCCACCCACAGTGTTCTCTCTCTCTGACCACATGTTGAAATACTTTCTTGGGGTTTTGAAATACATTGTGTCCTTCTTTGGGGTGTCCTCACAACTCTCACAACTAGGACAGTTATGAAACAACTCTGCAGTTCCTGTTATTTATGTTATTTGTCATGTCCAACATAAGATGCATGCCTGCTGACTACAGACTGATAGAAATTTTGCCTCCAAATGACCAATACAATTCCCTTTCCTCAAGAGGCAAGAAAAAAATTGATTGGAAGAGAAACAGGTGCTGCTGACTGCTATTTGAAAGGAATCTTTTATGGGGTGTGGTGAGTACTGCCACTTTATGAACCACAGTTTTAGAACGATCTCAGGATACAACAGAATTTTTTTGGGTATATAGACTAAGTTGCTGGTATGTGGTTTCATTTGTTGTTAATTTATCATGAACATTTCTACTGTGATTGAAGTTATTGTGAATCTTCATCAGAAGGTCCTATGCTACTAGTTATTTTCTTTTTTTGTGTGTGTTATTTCTTGTTTTCATGACCCAAGATGTAACTGAAGGAGCAGCCATTTTCTCTGTGGTTCATAGTACAACTTTGTTCCCAATAGTAAAAGAAGTGAGTTAAAAAGACCAGAGTTGGTTATTATTATTATTGTTATTATTATTATTATTATTATAATATTCTCCTTCTTCAAGGCTTTTGGGAAATCACGCATGATTTATCAGAATCTGAAGTCTAGTTCATTTGACCAGTAATCTTATATTCTCTTATATTTAACCAACTAACTGAACACACAGAACAAAACCAACTTAGGTGAATGTATTTGTTCAAAAAAAAAACATTGTTTAAAAGACACATTTTTTTCTGGGCAAGAAGGAGAGAGCAGAGTATGCCTACAGGCCTGTCTGGCGTTACCTGCCGGTCAAGCTTGGAGGCTCTTCTGGGTTGCTACTGTTCTGCAAAGCCAGGACTACAGTGTGTGTGGATTTTTTGTGATATTTCTTACTCCCGCCACATAATATTATTTTTTAAGCTACTAAAGTTTCTCTGGAAATTTCAGTTTCAGTTGCTTTATGTTGTTATGTCCCAGGGCAATACCTTGATTTGTCACGCGTTCGGTATCTCAATTTTGGCTTATGAATAACTTTGAAAAGAACACTGGCATGTAAGACTACCATGCCAGGTACCTTAGGGCAGAACCCCATCACACTTAAATTCTTGGTTTTAGGATAGTAATAGTAGCTGACCTTAGATTTTTCAGAACAGATACTGTATTCCGATTTTAAACATTTGAAGTTGTGGATCTTACTTTTTCTGAAACTGTTACTTCCTCTTGTGTTCACCAGCCTGTGTCCTCTCCATAGTGAGAAGACAGAGTGAAATACAGAGGGAGCATTTGCAGACAGGACCTTTGAGGAAAACTGAATAAGGACTGTAACCCAGGCTGATTCTCCTGCTTTCTATGTCTTTGTGAATGGAAAACTAGATCCATTGTATAAGGTAAACTTAGCACAGTTAGGAAAACACTGAGGCCGCTAAGTACACAAATCCAGGAAGCTTTGAGTAAAGGTTTTCTGTGTGTACTAGGTTAGTAATGGCCTGGGCGCCTCTCAATAATTCAGTTTCAATGAAAGAAAGCCTCTGGTCCTCTAGATTGTAGCCATTTGTTAAAAATGCTGTCTCTTGCCCCCAACTTCAGCGGCACCTCTGCTGTTTTGACTGCGAGTTCTGTCATTTGACGTTACCAGAATCAATTTAGATTCAGATTCTTTTTGTGATTTTACTTAAATTACTTCAAACACAAACTGTGTTTTTTCTATTTCATATTATTTTACCTAGTGTAGGGCTCTCAGGACAGCACAGGCATGTGAGAATTGGTCAGTCCTCCAGAGTGGTCGTTTTTTCTAAATAATTGGGCCTTTGTTGTGTTTTAGCTTTCTGTATGAGAACGAAGACAGAATGGCTTCGTATTGCTGAATGGAAGCAAATTGTGTTCTTTCCAAAGGAGAATGTTCCTGTAAATATCTTCAGTGAAAAATTATGTGATTTTAGGGTATGGTCCCTCCAACTGGACTAACAGAAAGTATCAATGAGGCTGTCCATCCAAACAGTCTTTCCTGTACTGTTTGATGTGTTCCTGTACATGACCTATGTACGGCAAGAGTCATTTGTCCTTTCATATAAGAAATTTCATTCGTTTTTTTCAGTAACTAATTTAATCTTTTGAGTAAGTATTAAGACGAGCAGGTTCATTGAAATGATGTGGTTCTGACCATGATGGAGTAATAAATGTTGGAAAACCTTCTTGTCGTTAAAAAATAAAAATCAAGCAAAAAAAAACAAAAAACAAAAAATGGGCCCAGTTAAAGGGCTAGGCAGATAAAGGCACTTGCCGTTAAGCCCAGGCACCCATGTTTCATCCCTGGGACCCAAGTGGAAGGAGAAAATAGACTCCTACAAGCTGTCCTCTGACCGCCACACCTATGCCATGCTGTGTGTGTACACATACGTGTATATACACACACAATGGCAATAGAAATTTCATATTTCAAAATGAAAATGATTGCAAAAGCATATTCTACAGTTGTTTGCAAGCCCTATCAGCTAGTATAGCTATATTAGAAAATATATTGGAAAAGTCTAAAGTACAAGAATCTACATTATAAACTTAGAGAAACCAAATAACTCTACATAGAAAGAAAACAGTGGTAAACATGAAAATTAAAACTACACAGTAGAGAAAATAAAAGAAACAAAAGATAATCTCTTGGAAAAGCTTAATAAAATTGACAGCTCCCTATCCGGGCATTAGAAAAGAGAAGAAACAATACTGTTACTTGGATTCTACTCAGGTGTAAGTGACTTTATGTTAATGAACCCTGCAACATATATGAAATACACAAGTTGCTCCGAGGTATATACATAGGGCTGGGGACATAGGGTAGGGTAGAGTAGAGTGCTTTTAGCATGAACAGGTCCTGGATTTACTCTCTGCAATGGACCTGTAGGACATACATACTTAGGAAAGCAATATAGAAGCACAGAATGTTCAAGCTGCACTAAGTCTGCTAAACAAATTTAATTTGTGCTCTAAGGTCTCCTAGCATGCTCTGCCATGATGCTGACAGACCACATTTGAGAGCCTGTCAGGCTGTGGTCTGTGAGCAAGTTAGCATAGCACTCTTGGTCAATGCTTGTCCTCCATAATTGATTAAGTGACGTGGTACAAACTAGGAGTATTCTCCTTGGGGGAAAAAAACCTAATAATTAACTTATTCTTTCTATAATTAGGAACATTTGATCTTCTCTCTAACTTACTTCAGAAAATGTGTGTCCTTACTAATGTGAGAGAGCTTCAGTTTTTGTGTTTGTGAAATTACATATGAATAAGTGTGCGTTGGGGTTTTCTGGGTGAACACATAAATCAGGCTGGGTGTAAGCATGGTTATACTGTTTCTGGACGTGCTGCTTTAACCCATGGTGAGAATTAAACCAAGATGATGCTATTTTTAGCAATAGCAATTTGGTTTTTGGTCTTGGAGCAGAAAGAAGAATGGAGTATCTATATATGTTTATATGTGTGCAAAAGGGTGTCCTCTCTCTCAAACATTGCCCTCTATTCAAACACCAGATCAGAGATGTGGGGATGCAGGTCAGTTGGCAGAGCACTTGCCTTTCATGCCTCAAGCCCTGAGATCAATCCTTAGAACCTCACAAACACAGCATGTTGGCACATGCTTGTAAGTCCAGCAAACAAGACATGGCAGCCAAAGGGTCAGAAGGTCAAGTCATCGTGTGGGTGGTCCTGGATTGTGTAAGAGAGCTGTCTGAGCAAGTCAGCAAACTCCTCCATGACCTTTGTCAGTTCCTACCTCCAGGTTCCTGTCCCGAGTTCCTGCCCTGACTTACCTTGATGATGAACTACAAGCCAGAAAGAAATAAAACTGTTCTTCCCCTAGTTGCTTTTGGTCAGGATGTTTTATAACAGCAATAGAGAAGCCAAGTAAGAAATTGGAACCATGTCAAAGGGGATTGTTCTGACACTCCTGACCTTGGGTTTTTGGAGCACTGTGGTGGCATTTGAACCTTGGGCTGGAAAAGCTACTGAGTGTTCAGAGCTCAGTGGGCTGTTCTGTGGGTGCTTGGAAGATAAAAAAGGTGAAAGAAATGTAGACAATGGAAGCATTGCTGCATTGCTTGTGAAGTTTTAGAGGGAAGCAGACACTCTCTATCAATGTCATTTGTGTGATATTTTGAATTAAGAACCACTAAAGTGAAACCTTTGCTTTACTGGTACAATTGACGCTGGTCAGATGTAGCTGAGAAATTAGTGGTGATTAAGAAGAGACCTGCATCACTGAAGATCGTAAATCTGGAAATATTTCCTCAGGGTCAGGATACAGAAGTTGTAGTCCAGAGACTGTATCTCATGCTGGCAAGTAACCTGTAGAATCACCCAGGTGGTGCTTTGAAGTCATGAAGGAGTCAAGGAGAGCAGCTGAGGTTTGGAACTGTGTGGTAGGGCTGGAGTCCCTGAAGAGAGACCAGGAGAGGCCATTATTGAAACTGCAGCCTCAGTTGCAGTAGAAGTCCTAGGATTGAAAGTGTCATGGAGAAAAGTTGGCACAATGTGGCAGGGGCAGAGTCCCTCAAGAGAGTCTAGGAGAAGCTGTAGGTGAAGGTTACGGCCCAGTTGCAGAGACCCTAGAATTTTGGAGATGCCTCTAACATGGATGAATAGCAAGGACAGCAGCAGCCATGGAGTGGAGCCAGCCTGAGCCTATGAGATAGTGTGTGCTGTGCAAGCCCTTTGGAGCCGAGAAGATCACCAGTCACAGAAATCTGACAAATGAGCTGTACACTGATGGACTTTTACTAGAATGTTCTTCCCTCTTGGAATAAGAAAGTATGTAGATGTAACCAACCATCTTATCAAATAAGAAACACAGACCAATGCAAAGAAGAAAGCCAAGAGGTCAGAGCTAAGAGCAAAAACCTTACCCTTCCTGTGTTAAAGACTGTGTTAAAGTCTTTATATAGACTTTCTGTTCTGCCTTCTCATTGATTGTAAACCCAACCACATGACCACCTCGTCACTGCCTGTCAGTACAGACCTCCAGGTCTTCTATGGTTGGTATTGAGATTAAAGGCATGTGTATCCAATGCTGGCTGTATCCCTGAACACACAGAGACTTACCTAACTCTGCCTACCAAGTGCTGGGATTACAAGCGTATACCACCACCACCCTGCTTTCCTATGGCTTGCTAATAGCTCTGACCCCCAGGCAACTTTATTTATTAACATACAAATAACATTTTAGTACAAATAAAATATCACCATATTTCCCCTTTTCTATATTAATAAAAAGAAAAAAGGAAAAAGCTTATAACTAACATAAGAAAAACTATATACAAAAGTACAATAACTATATACAATATATACAAGTAATAAATACCTAAACAATGTCTAGTCCATTTATATTTGACAAATTCAGAGAAAATAATTCCATTATCTATCCTATTGTATCTAATTCACTTTCTATCCTAATTAATCTTCAACTATAACTAATTAATCTTCAACTCCCTCAGAGACCCAAGAAGGAAATAATATTAGCTTACAAAAATAAAAACAGGAAGTACATGCAAGCAACTTCCAAAAAATTGTGAGTTGACAGAAACAGCCAGCTGCTTGGATAGTCATTCGAGGTTTCTCCACAGTGTTGGGGCATCATCTTTAGCCTATAGGCTTAGTGTATCTGACAGACTCATTTGTGAAGTATGATGTACACAAGGTCAACAGTTTAACCTCACATTGGGTAAGAGCAGTCTATATACCAGAAACACCTGAATTCCACTAGTGTCCTGTCATGATTCAGGATTTTAAATTCTGGAAATTGTTGATGTTTTTTTAATTTAGCTGTCCATTCTTCTTGGCTATGTGTATATGTGGCTTCATTTCAGCATCCCGTTCTTCTCCACATCCCTCTATTAAATGCCATTCTACTATTGAGAGGTGTGAGCTTAATTACTCTTCAAGAATAACTGTTTCAGCTGCTGTTCCATTGCACATCAGAAGCCATCGGCCCACTGCCTGTTCAGCTGCCTTCAAAGAAAAGGGCACTGTACCTTTTCCGGATTGTGAAGGCCACTTCAGGGATGGAGCCATATTGTCCTGGCCTCAGAAGATGCCTTTTGATAAAGCCATAACCACATTTGTTTTGGCAAGAATCAGTAGTCCTTTGTTTCGTGTCCTGTCTGTCCTGTTTGTCAGCAGTTGATTTGAGGATACTTTGTTGTCCAGTGGCTAACTTTTGCCACAATGAAAGTTAACTCCATATGCAGTTTTTTCAATGCCCATATTTTCTCTGAAGTAGATTGGTACTGCCAGGAGCCGACATGTCTCATAGTCATAACAAAAAAGAAAAATTTTCTAAGTTATTAAAACATTTTAAATGCCATATTCTGTAGATCTCTGAAGGTTTTGAAGATGACCTCTATCTAAAATATATCTGCTCAATCTTGAAAACATACCTAATATGACTACAAGTTCTATTATAATGTCTAACTACTAACTTTCATTTCTTTATATCCTAATAGTTGGTAATAATAACATTCAAGGATCAGAAAATTGTATTACATTGTTAAATGAACAGTATAAATACAGTTAGAAATATACATATAGCATTTTCTAACAATATCAATTTCAACATTTATATTTTTTATACAATATAAAACAATCCAATCCAATGTAAAGTATTTAAAACTAGTAATTGTCTTTTTCTTTTCTTTTCTTTTCTTTTTTTTTGCAAGAACCTTAAATCTAATCTCCTTTGCTTAGCCCCTTTTCTAACCCTTGACAACAACTTATAACCAACTCCCCAATCAATGAAAATTATCCCAGACCCAAAACGCATTAAAAGACCAAAAAAACCACCCGCCCCACACCACCTCTTTGGGAATGTGGGCGTTGTATTCTTAAAATTGCTTCCTGCTGGGTATGGGCGAAGGTATCTTTATCCTGAAAAGAAAAATTTTAGGTTAATTGTCAAATTCTAGGAAAGGTAATTATATCCTTCGTTATCCAGTCTGTGTATAATGCCAAAGTTCAGGGTTTATCTCAAATCCTTATTCAAGTAGTCTTTGATACTGGATCATTTCAGCTAGCCCTCTCAAAATTGCTCTGAGCACTTTGTAGTTCAAAGCTGATCTATAGATGATGTTTGTCAGCTTAGTGTTGTTATTATTGTCCATGTGGAATTGTTGTTGTTGTGGGGCCCCATCTTCTTCCTGGAGACTTCAGTTGATGTTAGGCCTGGCCATGATTTCCTGCAGAAAACTCATAAGAGACTCGAACACAAAGACATATATATGCAGCTAATTGAAGCCTTTTTTCTTTCTAGAATTAGTACTCTATATGACCATTCATATCTTAACAAAGTTTAAAATGTATATATATCTATATCTATATCTATATATATTAATCTTGTAAATTTTGACATAAAATTCATACTTTAAGAAAAGTTTAAAGAATCAGAATAGAATCAAAGAGCTGAGATTAGTAATAGGATAGTCCCTTAATTAATTTGGCTTTTCTCCTGTCCCATAGCAGAAGATGGCTCTTTTCTTCTGGCATGATACAGGGAGTTTGCATTTTCCTTTTAACAACATGCTTGAGTTTAAAGAAGGAAAGAGCCATTCTCCAACTCCAAAGTCAGCTTGAAATTTTAATTGAACTGGGACTATTAGAAGACCAATAGTGTTAAATCTTTAGAGAAAAGCAGAAACAAACATTTAGGAAGACATAAAATTTTTTAGATGATATACCCATACGCCATTTCACTCTGTTTCCTGGGATAGATGATTTGTCCCTTTTCTTCAGTTGTCCCATTTGTCCAGTGTTCTTCAGATTCCTTAACCTTCATTCTCCTAAAAGACAAAAACAAAAACCTTTCCCCAAGGTTTTTTGGGGATGTTCCTTTTTGGCAAGTTATTGTCTGATTAAATGAAAAGGCATGTGTTACTGGTATAAGTTAGTTTAAATTGGATGTTCATGCTGGTTGATGAACTATCACCTCCTCTACTTGTATTACTTGTATTCAACTTGTATTTTATTTTGATACTTAGCAAAAGGCCTGAACTTTAAAAGTGCTGGAAATTTAAACACTTTCAATTTCCAGGCTTTCAAAAGTTGAAATGTTTTATATTTGATATCAGTATTAATGTGAGATCGTAGGGGATGAACAAGAATGGAAAGGTTATGATTTAACAGTAATGTTAGCAGTATTTCAAGTTGACAAGGAGTAATTGTGCTATTTTTTATGTCAACTTAATACAGGCTAGTATCATTGGAAGAGGGAACTCAACTGAGAACATTCCCCCACTGGAGTGGCCCATGGTTCATTGATGATTGATGTGGGAGGACCATGAAGTGGCATGAGTCCTGGCAGGGTGGTCCAGAATGGTATCAGAAAGCAGGCCGAACAAGCCATGAAGAGCAAACCCATAAGCAGCACTCCTCAATGAGCTCTGCATCAGTTCCTGTCTCCAGGTTCCTGCTCTGACTTGCCTGGATAATGGACTAACTACAAGCTAAAAGATGAAGTAAACTATCTCTGCCCAAAGTTGCCTTTGGTCATTATCTTAGTCACCGCTCTATTTCTGTAAAGAGACACCATAATCAAGGCAACTCTTATAAAAGAAAGCATTTCACTGGGGGGCTTGCTTACAGTTTCAGAGGTTTAGTCTGTTATCATTGCAGACAGCATGGCAGCAGGTACTGGGGAAGTAGCTGAGAGCTGCATCCTGATCCCCAAGCAGAGAGAGAGAGAAAGAGAGAGAGAGAGAGAGAGAGAGAGAGAGAGAGAGAGAGAGAGAGA
>CABHPP010113095.1:4200-39481 GCA_902168425.1 Peromyscus attwateri
CCCCCCCCCCCAAAATAAAAAAAAAATTAAAAACAAAAATAAAAACAAAAAAAAAAAGAAGGAAAAAGAAACAGCTACTTGGAAAGAAGACTATCCACAACTACTTGAAAGAGCAGAGTTGAGGCTGGGTGTGGCGGCCCATGCTGGCACTTCTAGCATCTGGGGACTAGGAGTAGAGTCAGGAACATGGCAGGTTTGAGGTCAGCCTGGACTGTGAAGGAAGACACTTGTCTTTTTTAGAAAAGAAACAACTCTTTTTTCTTCTTTTACATACCTGTTGGAGCCTAAGTATATTTCATGTTCTTGGACCAAGATAACGTAGTACTAGAAATTAAATGCATAAATAGGTACGACAGAACACTTTGGTTAAGCAGATGTGGGAATCTTGCCAAAAAGAGCACTGTACACAAACTTATCTTTATTTTGGAATGCGGAGATTCTTTGCCCTTATAAAGAATATATCATTTAATTAAAATGTGATGTGTTTTAAGATGAACTAGCAAACATGCATTTGTGTGTTTTCTGGACATGGAAAGGAAGGTCTCATGGGTGGTAAAGCACGTGCTCTGTCACTGAGCTTGGTCTGTTTTTATTTCTAGTACAATGTGCATAGACGAGAACACAGAAACAGAGGCTGAGGAGATGGCTCAGAGGTTAGGAGTACTTGTATGATCTTCCAGAGGATCATGGTTCGATTTCCAGCACCAGTGTGGCTGCTTGTCAGGGATCCAGTGACCTCTTCTGATCTCTTTGGGCATTGCCCGCTTGTGGTGCATATATGTTCATGCAGGCCAACACCCATACACATAAAATACAAAGAAATACATCTTGACAAAATCCACAGAAACACAGCTTTTGAGAGCCTGAAGAGATCCGGAGACAAAAAACAACTGCTGGCCTACAGTTTGACAGGCCTGTGTTTCTCTGCATAGAGTAGGCTGACTTGAGCAGATACTCTTTCTGCTTCCTGGTTAGTCTGATAACTGATGATCTCTCATTGCTAAAACTTGTTGACTTGGTCAGTTTCTTTGAACCAGTTGAATTGGGGTTACTTAGAAGAGGAGCATGCACCACCCACGAAGAGTCTCCCTTCCGCAAGTTGTTTGTTTATTTTCACAGAGGAGAAGGGGGCCTTGTGTACCTTCTTAAATGCCTGTACTGTCTCTCCTTCCAGTTAGGAGATGTCTTGTGCAGCCCCACTGATTTCAAGATGGCACTGGCCGGAGAACAGAGTTCCTCAGCATTCTACTTTGTCCTCTGGCTCTCTCTCACTCCTGTGGCCCCCTTTTCACATGTCCCTGAGCCAACATCTAAGATTATCTTCTCTTGTTTAGGGTGGAGCTTTGTGCTATCATGCATGGTAAGAGTCCCTTCTCCTCAGCACTTTGACTGGTTGTGAGTCTCTGTAGGAATCACCGACCTTACAAAAAGGAGTTTTTCTGACCAAGGCCAATAGCAGTAATAACCCACAGGCATAAACATAAAAGGCAGTTTGATGGGGGCACAGAACATTCATTTAGCCAAAACCACAGTGGTAACTTCTCCAGTAGGCCCTGTGACCTCCTCAGCCCTGGGCTCTTAGCCTGACTAATAGTTCCTTCCAGTGGAGCAGGCCCTGGAAGGTGGTTGAGTGTACTATCAGTCAGGACACTATTGCATCAGTGGGCACGTCTTGCATGGCACACTCAGGGTGTTAACATGAAGGGTACATTGCTGAGTAAGACCATTGGCAACAATTCTTCAGCAGCCTTGTAGTACCTTTCTGTACTACAAATCATAGCTAGTAGGGAGTATGCTTTGAGCTCAGCTTATCCTGATTTCTCCATGTCCTGCAACCAAAGTTCATTGTTGTTAGTTTTTTACTGTTTTTTTTGGTGGGGGGGCGCCACCCAGCTCCCAGGTAAATCACACACAGAGGCTTATTCTTACTTATAAATGCCTGGCCTTAGCTTGGCTTAGTTTCTTGCCAGCTTACCTTAACTTACCCCGTCTACCTTTTGCCTCTGGGCTTTTCCCATTCTCTTATGTCTGTAAATCTTACTCTGTTGCTGGTTGTGTAGCTGTGTGGCTGGCCCCTGATTCCCTCCTCCTTCTCTGGCTCCTCCTAGATCTCTCTTTCCAGATTTCTCCCTCTGTATATTCTCTCTGCCTCTATCCTTTCTCCTACCTTGCTATTGGTCATTGAGTTCTTTATTAGACCATCAGGTGTTTTAGACAGGCACAGTAACACAGCTTCACAGAGTTAAACAAATGCAACATAAACAAAAGTAACACACCTTAAAATATTCTACTACAGTTCATGATATCTTCACTAAGAGTCTTACCATCTAGTTTAGCATACAGCCTATAGCACCAGCAGTACCCTTTTTGGTTTGTGTAGCCTCAGTGATCTTCCTAGCCAACTCTTGAAGAGGCAATTCATTCTTGGCACTGGAATTTTCATTTAGTAACCTTACGGCTTCCACAGTTTTTTTTTTTTTTTTTTTTCATCATACAGGGTACCATACAGGGTACCTTCATGCAAATTCATAACCATTGTTTTAATGTTTATAGGCACGGGAAGTTGTAGGATTTTTTCCAGTCACCTTGTTGGCTGTTATTGGCACTTGACCCAGCCATAAAACTCAAGAATTTTGCAGTGTCCCTGGCCCGTGTGCCTTATGTGAATTGGTTTTCTCATTCATGCTCTTTTAGTTGCTCTTACATGTTTTCAAGATTCTGTTCTGAATCTGTGTGACATTCAGGGTTAGCTTTATGTAATTGAAGTGAGGCAAGTGCCAGTGGGTCTTCAGCAGCAAGAGAATACTCAAACTAGGAAGAAAACATTGGCACCAGGGTTCAGTGCACTGGGAAAGATCCCGTCACTTCAGTGGTGGTTTTCCCCAAAGAGTAGTTTTGGATAGAGCAGCTTCATAGAGAACATGACTTACTTTTCTCTGACCCACGGTTATGGATGAGCTGCCTGTGCCTTGTGCATCCCCAACCCCTCATCCCTGGCCTAGTTTGCTTTTCTGTTGCTGAGATAAAACACTGACCAAAAGCAGCCTGGGAGGGCAAGGATTAGTACGTCTTACGTAGTCTACCACTGCGGGAACCTGGAGGGAGGAACTTGGAAGAATGTCTCATGCTTGCTGGATCCCTGTGACTTGCTCTGCTATGTCCCTTCTATAACCTAGGACCTCTGCCCTGGGATGGCACTGTTCAGAGTGGGCTGGGCCCTCTGATAGCAATTAGCAATTAAAAAAATACCCTACAGACATGCCCACAGGCCAGTCTGATGTAGGCAATTCCATAATTGCAGCTCCCTCCTCCCAGGTGTATCAGGTCGCCTACAGAAGCTGAGGACACCTCCCATTCCCCACCACCCAGGGGCAAGGCAGTGCTAGCTGTAGTGCCCCAGGAGTGTGCTTCTGCTTGCTGCCCAGGCTCTAAGTAGGCACTGCTGCCAGCTGCTGCTTTCCCTTTGGCTACACCTGACTGTTGAAAGGTCCCAGGCTGGGAGAGTAGTTTGTACTTCCCAGCCGCGGGGAGGTACATAGGATACTCTGGGAGGAATTGCCCACCCCTGGGACAAGTTTAATCTTTCTGTCTGGTCACACTTCTTTATCCTTTATCCCTTCATTAAGGCTTCCCAGAGGCTCACAAGTACTCAATTTGGTTATCAGCGATTCCCTAGACACTGGCTCAACACACACGGGGTTGAGTGGCCACCATGACAGGCCTTCTTGATTGCTTTAGCACTTCCAATTTGTCTTTATTTAAAAATGTATTTTATGTGTATGGGTGTTTTGTCTGCATGCATCACATGTGTTCGGTACGTCAGAGGCCCGAAGAAAGTGTCACATTCTCTGGGATTAGAGATATAAAAGTTTTCATGTGGGTGCTGGAAGTTGAACCTGGGTCCCCTGGAAGAATAAGCAGTGCTCTTAAGTGCTGAGCTTTTATTCTAGCCCTGTCTTTAGCACCTTGTGAACCTGATTTTTATGCTGGTTTAAGTCACTTAGGTGCTCTCAGTGTCCATCTCCCTGGTGGAGATCGACTCACTAAGGGGCTCAGCAGACCCTGAACCGGGGATCTCAGCACGGGCCTGGGGCTGTAGTAGTGAGTGAGCCCAATCCTGGGAAGATCGTGGTTGGCAGCCACAGCTTCGTGATTTCAAAGATGGCAATGGCCATTTCAAATGTGGAGGACAGAGTTTCACAAGATCAAGGCCATAATCATCTGTTCCTAAATTATTTTCCTAGCCTCACTTCCTGCTGTGAGTCTGTCTCAGTCAGGGTCACTGTTGCTCTGATGAAGCACCATGGCCAAAGCTGTTTGAGGAGGAGGAGAAGGTTTGTTTGGCTTCCTCTTTGACATCAAAGGAAGTCAGGACAGGAACTCAAACTGGGCAGGAACCTGGAGGCAGAGCTGATGCAGAGACCAGGGAGAAGTGCTGAGTACTGACTTGTTCTCCATGGGTTGCTCAGCCTGCTTTCTTACAGCACACAGGACCACCAGCCCGGGATAGTCCCATCACAATGTTCTGGGCACTCCCCCATCCATCACAAATTAAGAGAATGCCCCACAGGCTTGCCTACAGCCCAGTCTTATGGAAGCATTTTCTCAATTGAGGCTCCCTCCTCTCCAGTGACTCTAGCTTGTGTCAAGTTGACATAAAACTAGTCAGCACAAATATCCTAATCAATCCTTTGAGGTGTCACTGAAGAATTATCAGCTGGCCCTGCTGAGGAACACTTGACCTTCTCCCCAGTCCGCTTCCCATACTGAAATTTGTGAATGTGGTTGTGCTGTGTGATTATTCCTAGTGAATCATCAAAATGCAGTAAAATTGTTGAGATGTTTATCTGCTCTGCAGGGCAGAGATTGTTTTGTTTATTTTATTTCAGCCCTTCCAAGCTAGGAAAGTACCTGGAGCATTGTAGATATTTAAACGTTTCCAATTAACATTCCTTTAATTTTTCTTGTTTCTTGATGCCTGATGAGTTTTCCAAAAAATTTTAAGATCATGTTTGAAAAGGTTTTATCAGAATATTTTGTCCATAGTTTCTATTGTCTTGTAATTATTTTAAGGATAACATTGTATAGAATACCTTCATGTTTAAAAAATTACTTGACACACACACACACACACACACACACACACACACACACACACACACACTGCCCACATGGAGGTTAGAGAAAGACCCTTGAGAACTGGTTCTCTCTTAACTTGCTGAGCCATCCTCCTGGTTCCCTAGCGTCTGCAGGGAGCTTTGGAAAGTTATGGCTTTTTATGATCTCATTGGCAATTTCTTGTGTCTCATTACTCAATTATTGAAAATTATGTAGTCTAGAGCGTGACAGCACATGCCTTTAATCCTAGCACCTGGAAGGCAGAAGCAGAAGGCTCCGTGTGAGTTTGAGGCCAGCCTGGTCTACATAGCATGTTCCAGGTCAGCCAGAGACACATGGAGAGACCCTGTCTCAAACAACAACAAACAAGTAACCGGTCCCAAGAAAATTATGTAGTCTAAAAAAGATGAGCGTTTCTTGACAACAGTAAAATGATGACATTTTATGAAATGTATTATGTTCCTTGACAAAATTTTAAGTTCTCTGTTGAGTGGCTTCCTCAATTTAAGATATTTGTCCATTGGGGGGATGAGGGTGTTCATGAAAAGCTAAAATGTGGAACTGGAGAGATGGCAGCAGTTGAGAGCGCTTGCTGCTCTTGCAGAGGACCTGGGTTCCATTCCCGGCACCCACATGGCGGTTCACAACCATCCGTAACTCCAGTTCCAGGGAATCTGATGTCCTTTTCTGACCTTCTTGGCACAAAGCCCTTATGAGGTGCAGATCTGCACATGCTGGCAAAACAAACAGCCTGAGTAGTGGGTGGGGGCTTGTACTGCTCAGCGAGACAGGGCAGCAGCTTCTTGTTGCCAGGTAAGTCTTTAAACCATTCCTTCTGCAGGAGGAATTCAGTTAGAGCCTTTCTCCTCCTAATTGGTGCTTTACTGTGGCCAAAGCCCTTCCCAGGTAGCTTCCACCTGCCTCTGTCTAGGCTCTGTGGCTGGGAAGGAGGAGTCAGCGTGGCACTGGAGTCAGAGCGGCACTGGAGTCAGAGCTTCACCAGGCCGTCTGACTGCTGCTTGGTCTCTCCATTCTTTCTTCTTGGGTAGAGAGTCTCTAAAACCAGCTGAGACTTCACTAGTGCGCCTTCCTTCAGGGCTCGCTTGAGTGCCGTTACACTTGTGGGGATGCAACGCTGGGGTGTCAAGCTGTCGTCATTCAAAGCTCCACCCCACCCCCACCCCCCAACCCCGTTTTTGAGACAGGGTTTCTCTGTGTAGCCCTGGCTATCCTGGATCTCGCTCTGTAGACCAGGCTGGCCTCGAACTCACAGAGATCTGCCTGACTCTGCCTCCCAAGTACTCAGATTAAAGGCATACACTGCTACCACCTTGCTCATTCAAAGATTTTAAACCAAAAGTTTCATCTAAATCCTTGAATGAAACCTTTGGTTTTAAAACTTATATTTCCCTTAAATTATTCCATTTAAAGCTTGTAATGAAATATGTCATTGTGATTTTTAAATAAAGTATTCACTTAACCAAATATGTGTTGAACATCTAGTGTTTTATTTGATTCTTACAATTTCTGTTCTGTTACATAAGCTGTTCTGTGATTGACAGGCATCTGCTTTAGAAGATTCTGCAGACATTTGATAATAGTTTACTTTGGAAAATTGTAGAACTATAATTTTAGGGTTGGAAGGGATCTTTCAAGAGCCTTGAGTGCATGTTCATTTCCTAGGACAGGCTAGTTGTGATTGCTTGATAGCCTAGGAGGGCTCAACACATTCTTCAGAGTGAAGATTGTCAGAGGTTTGTGGTAGGATTTTGGTGTTTAAGTTCTTAAATGAGTTCAGGCCACTGTTGTGTCCAGGCCCTTTTTGGGATTTTCAGCTACATTTGGAAGATGTAGTGTTTGTAGTGTTGTCCTAAAGAACTGATTGGCAGTGTTTGGAACCTGGTAGAATGAAGTCCTCAGTGTTGATGTTTATTTGTGTTGTGTTTGCACTTGAGGCTCTAGTCTAATATGGTGGTGGAGGAGGTGGGGAGACAGGCCAGGCCAATAGCTAGTTCATTTGAGATTAAAGTATCTGGAGGTCCAGGGCCTTTTCTACCTAACCATGGTAAAATGTAAATTCCCTAGCAAGCATCTTAAGGGTTTCTTCTTGTAATTTTGCTCATACCTAGATGTAGCTGTATTTCTTGGTAACTTCTAACACAAAACATACTTCCTATAAATAGGAACCAAAGAGCAGGACATGAATGTATGCTTCTGTAATACTAGCTCATGGGAAGCTGAGGGAAGATTGCTTTGGACTAATCACAGCCACTTAATTTAGATAAAACATGACCACTTGTTTGGGCTGTGTCAGTGACAGACAGACACATAATGCTTTTGATTTTTCAAGATGGTTTCTTTGTGTAGCCTGGCTGTTGCTCTGTAGACCAGGCTGGTCTCAAACCCAAAGACCGATTGCCTCTGCTGGTATTAAAGGCCTGTGCCTCCATGCTTGGCTCACTTAGGAAATTCTTGTCTCTTAGCAGAAGTTTTAGCAAGTCTTTGAATCAGCAGGGGAGTGTTTCCGATCTGGCCGAGGTAGAAAATGTCAAAGGCTTTTCAAAGGTCACTGGGGCTTGTGGTAGCATGCATACTTGTTTTTAATTTTTACATGTCTCCAATATAATAACGAAAAGCAAAAATTCAGAGAACTTGAATTTTCAGAGTTCCCTGCAGTTAGCACATGGTGTTTGAGTTATAAACTCTTGGGTTCTACTCTGGGATTTGAAAGCTTTTGTTGTTGTTTTGTTTTTGCTTTTTCCTGCTGTAAGCTTTTTAAATTTGTTTTCATTTTTACCATTTTTTTGACTTTTTTAGTATCAGCTTTTCTCATTTTTAAAATGGAGATTATAAAAATACTTTCCTTGGTTTTAAATGAAAGTAATTACTGCAAAGTTCTTAGCACAGTGCCTATTCTAAAAAGTGTTAGCTAAAGCAACCAAAGATCCAAGTGCTGATACATTAGTATCCTGATTATCAAACATTTAGATTCCAGTGTGCTAAAGGACACTATTGCAACTTAAGAGTTAAGTACTTCCTTTTTCTTTTCTTTTCTTTTCTTTTTTTTTTTCTTTTTTCTTTTCTGAGACAGGGTTTCTCTGTGTAGCTTTGCACCTTTACTGGATCTTGCTCTGTAGACCAGGCTGGCCTCGAACTCACAGAGATCCGCCTGCCTCTGCCTCCCGAGTGCTGGGATTAAAGGCGTGCACCACCACTGCCCAGCAGTAGTTCCTAATAAAATCATTTCCCATAAATTGCTTCAGTGACTTTTTTAATCCACCTGTCTACCTCCTTTGCTTATACCTCCTTTGCTTATACCTCCTCTTCTCCTTCCTCCCACTTGTGTGTGTATGGGGGGGATGAGAGTAAGAATATATGAATATCTGAATAAATGAGTTTTCTACATAGTGATGTCGATTGTCATAGAACAGAAAATTGAACATCTCACTCTCTACCCAGTACTCTGGCAATGCAGTACTCTGGCAATGCGTGTGATAAACAGTGTATGCTGAAGTATTAAGCAGCTAATGTGAAAGTATTGTCTGCTAAAAAAAAAAAAAAAACGATAATTGTGTTCTGGAGGATGTTGGTTTTGTTTTACTCTACTTTCCTAGAATGTTTTCTTCCTTTTTTTTTTTTTTTTTTTTGTTTGGAGCTGAGGATCGAACCCAGGGCTTTGCACTTGCTAGGCAAGCACTCTACCACTGAGCTAAATCCCCAGCCCTGACTGTTTTCTTCTTAAGGGAATCATTGGTCCAAGAGTCCCATTTTGGTATAAGTCCTCACCTTGCCCTTTATCTCCTCAGACATCTTGGTGTTGAGTGAAGGAGGTAAGTGGTGTAGTGTAATTAATAGAATGTGTTGGTCACCGATGATTGTAGTGTTAATTGAAATTCTCCCTGCCTGGCTGCGTCTTACCTAGAAACTGAAAATGCGTAACTGAACTGTAGAGACCTGAGTTATTTATCTGATTGTGGTATCATAGCCTTAAACTGCTTTCCACTTTCTAAGGAACATTTCTTTCATTTCATTTTGAGTCACATGAGATACATTTTATTTTCCCTCATTTTACTGGATAAAAGAACTTAATTTCTTGTGATTTTATTTTTAAGCACTTGAACTATGTTTTCTTTCGCTCTCAATCCAGGAGTGTTTGATTCTTGTTTCATCCACTTGTTTGTTGACTCCTAACTCCCGAGGACCAGTGGGGAAGTGATTGCCGCAATCTAGGCAGGAGTTGGTACTGCGTGCGTGCGCAAAGCGCTGCTGGTGCAGAGGGAAGGGAATGCATGGCTCTTCCGTGTACTAGGGGAACTTAGACTCGGTTGTTAACTGGGTGTGGTGATAGGGCAGAAAATTGGGTTCTGTGGAAGGAGGAGTCTTAAATGTCGTCTGGCTTACTTATGCTGTTGGATAAGTAGACTCTTCCATATAAGAAGTGTCATGCAGGTAATAGTTTACTCTGAGCTTCATTAAATCTTAGGCGCCTGGAGGAAGTCTGAACGGGTAGATCTCCAGTGCAGTTAGATATGTGGAGAAAAGCTTAGCAAAGAGAAGCTATCAATACATATTTATTAATCATTGGCATGCATGACCGAGTAGAAGCTGAGGAAGTGCATGAGGAAGCTGTGAGAGAGTAGACTGCGTGAGCGAGAAAAGAGCCGTAGGAGGACCTTGGGGAAATGTCTGTCAGTAGTCCTCTCCCTCCTGTGGGAGAAGATGAGCATTCTTGTACAGAGAAGCACAAAAGAGCTGGAGGAGGGAGAACTAACGAGGGGGGTGCTCTGGAGGACGGCGTGTTGTGGAAGCGGGGTAAAGGGCGTTTCCCCTGAAGTTCTATGTGATATATACATATATAACATAGTGGTATCTGTTTTTAAAACCATACTAATTTAAAACCGATATTTTTAAATGTAGTTTTTACTTGTAGTTACGGAATGTAATGTGATTAAAATCTCCCAAACTTTGGGTTGACCCTGGTGTCAAGGATTTTTTTAAAATTGTAAAGAATGTATGGTAACTTTGAAATGCATGGACAGTTGTGTAGCTAATTGTGAGGGGAGCGTATATGGCTCAAGGAAGCTCCCCTGTCATCTTTTTTTTAGAGGGCGATTCAGCACTCTGTTGATGAGCTCACCAAATAGATGGTCACACTGTTTATAAGTGTGTCGATCTGTAGAGTTCCAGCTGTCTTTGAAGGACATTGGGTTTGATTCAGGTTCTGCGAGTGCTGAGTAACAGTTATTTAGAGCATAAGCAGTACAGAAAACAGCTGAGGCTTTAGATCTGAAGATGAGTGAGTTCCTGGTAAGGTCTGAAAATGCTCAAGTTTTGAAATGCTGTTGTGAGGCTGATGCCAGGTGAGGTAGCAGAGTTGGGAAGAGGAGTAAGATATACCTTTACACTCCTGCACCTAAGCTGAAATAATCATAGATACGATATGTGATAACAAGGGACAGTATTGGGAATAGAAAGATAAAAAGGAGGAAGCTTCTATTGAGATGGCTTTTTAATTTTTTTTTTCAGTGCTGAGTCTTGAACCCGGTCTTGAACAAGACAGGCATATTCTCTGCAAATGAATTAAATTCTCAGTCTTCTGTGCACCTTTACTGCATTTGTGTGTTTATTTGTCTCTGTGTGTGGGGTTTAGAGAACAGCTTTCGGGAGTTGGTTTTCTTCTACTATGTGAGTTCTTGGGATGTGATTCAGATCATCAGACTTAGCAGTGAATGGCTTTAGTGAGCAGTCTTCATATGCACTTTTAAAGTGAGAGTGGCGTTACCTTAAACTTGAGTGATTAGAATTGAGTCTGGTAAAATGTAAAAGAGGAATTACTACTTAAGCCTCGCTCATTGGTAATAAAGAAAGAACTACTTCCCTTTCAAAAGAAGGAAGCTGTCAAAGTAACTAGTACTTTTAACTTTAAACTATGTTGAATTCATGGTAGAAAAATTTGCCACTGTTTTCTAAAGTCATTTTTACACAGAAAATATGCAGTTGTATTTTATAGGTTGTTATTAATTGATTTGAGGGGGCTGGAGATACTGCTCACTTGTTGCTCTTAGACCAGAGTTTGATTTCCAGCACCCACGTGGCACCTCACACCTATCTGTAAGTCCAGGTTCAGGGACCAGGCGCCCTCTTTTGACCGCCACAGGCACCAGGCACACGCTCAGTGTGCTTCCAAAACATGCAGGCAAAGCACGAATGCACATAAAATAAAAATAACACAAATCATTGAAACAGGAACTGATGTGAGAAACTTTGCATGATTGAGATCTGATCAGAATAGTTTTAATATTATGACTGTTATTTTCTATTCTTTCTCGTCACAAAGCTGTAATCAAGTCGTCAGCTAGAGTTGCGGTCATTTCAGGGCCCCCCACAGTTGACAGTGAAAACTGGTTGTTGTTGGCAGGCTTATCTATTCAAAGGGAAGCTCATTAGGGAAACCTAGAGTGTTCGGAAGGAAAGGCAGTTGTCAGGCTAGAGCGGGAGTCCCGGGGACCGGGGCTAACCCGCCCTTCTGACAACAACTCGCTCACGTGTTAGCTGTGAAATGTCCCTCAAGAGAATGGACATAGACTGACCTCATATTTTCACTTCAGAATTTGTTGGCAACTGCTGTTAAAAGATCCTATCTTATAAATTAGGCATTGGGATATGGAAACAGCTTGCAACAATGTTTCTGGCAACTTTTAAGGTCTGAATAGCTTCCATTACTAAGGCAAATGCAGTGTAATGTCTTGTAGTTATGTATTGGAATGATATTGATAGTGATTTATGTAGTTAAAATTCCCAGTGTGTGTGTGAGAGAGACAGAGACAGACATAGAGACAGTGCTGGCGATGGAACCCAAGGCATCACACATAATAGGCAAGTGCTCCAACACAGAGCTGTAGCCTGCTCCCCTTACCCTACTGAGCCTCTTACTCTGACTGCTGGACATTGACTCTAGCAGTGTGTGCATATTAGGCAAGTACTCTATACGACTGAACTACATATACCACCACCAGCCCCATTTTCTTTCCCATACAGAGTCTTACTGTGTAGCCCAGAATGACTTTAAACTCATTGTAGCCCAAGGTGGCTCAAACTAATGGTGATCCTTCTGCCTCAGCTTCAAGAGTACTGGGATTACAGGTGCAAACCAACCATGCCTGGGGCTTATGTTACTTGAGACAGTCGTTTGTTTAGTCCAGATGGCCTCAAACTCAGGATCCTCCTGCCTCCACCCCTTGATTATTGGAATTACGAATGTGCTTCACCATGTCCAGCTGGCTACCACATTCTTTTTTTTATGGATTTGTTTTGTTTTGAGGCAGCGTCTCTCTACATAGCTGGGGCTGTCCTGGAACTCACTATGTAGACCAGGCTGGCCTTGAACTCACAGAGATTGGTATGCCTCTGCCTCTGCCTCTGAGTGCTGAGATTAAAGGCCTGTACTACTATGCCCAGCTTTAACTACCACATTCCAATCTAGACTTTTTTAAGTTCAGTTGATTTTTAAGTTGATTCTATGGGGTAACTTTTACTGATGCAATGTTTGGTTCTGTTTTGAATATTAAGGAATAACTTTTGGTTGGTGCACATTATAATCACAAGAGTTCCAGCAGACTAATTTTGAGTAGCGCATCCTGATCTCTAGAATTAAAAATAAAATCTGCTTGAAGGCATAGCACTCAGTGGTAAAACACTGGCCTAGTGTGTGAGGTCCTGGGTTTAAGTCCCATTGCCACACACACAGAAGTAATCCATTGTAGTTGAGTTTGTGGAATAACAACAACAATAAAATGTGCTTTCACTCCCAATGTGCAAGTCACCCTTTTGGTTATATTAAAATATTTTGAATGTGCCTTAATTCTCTTATTTTTAAAATGTATTTAATTTTATTTTAAACTCATAAGACTTAAGTTTAAATGGAGACAATATTTTCTTTAAATAAAAATTGGATACTATTTGATTTGGAATGATACATTCTAACTCATTCTGTTAAGGAAAACATTTAGATAATTGCTCCTGTAATCCAAATGAATACATGCAAACTCTGTGCTATAACTGCACAGTGTGACTTGAAGTTAAGGTAGAGGGCAGGTATCTAAAAATGTTGATTTAGATGGCTTTCCAAAATACTAACCTGAGCTGGGTGTGATGACACACACCTTTAATCCCAGCACTTGGGAGGCAAAGACAGGTGGATCCCTGAGTTCAAGGCCAGCCTGGTCTACAGCCAGCCAGGGCTACACAGAGAAACCCTGTCTCGAAAACAAACAAAAAAACCTTGGTCTTTATATTATAAATCAAAATGGAGCTCTGCTGTCTGTGTCAGTACTAAATATATGAAGCTGGGTACTTGAAAAAGAGAAGAGGTTGGCTGAGCGCACAGTGTGGTAGACTGTCCAGCCTCTGGGGAGGGCGCAGTTGTGATGGAACAGACGCGGAGAGGGCACATGGCAAGGCAGGGAAGGAAGTACAGCAGCGCAGGCTTCCTGCTTTGCTCACAGCCTGCCCCTGGAGCATCCTTTCTGAGGGATTTGCCTCTAGCAGCCTTCCTTGCTTTCTCTATCCCATGATTATTCAAGGTTCTACAGCACTCAATATCATCACACTGAAGATAGATGTTTGGGGAGACACTCAGGCTATATCCAAACTGGCAATGTAGTATATCCCATGCCTGTGATACCCAATTTGAATGGATTAGTCATTTAAAAACGAAATCATTCATAATTATTGTACTTTAGACTTAGATTTGTAGAAAATGGATATAATTTACCCAGAGAAATGTGCATGTTAAAATAAAATGTGAATCTAGCAAAAAATCTTAGCAAGGTGCTATCAGACTTTAATATTTGTGCCCTGTACAAAATACTTCATAACAATATTGAAATGTAAGATCTTCATATTCCAGATTTGTTTCTGTGGAGAAATGGTTTTATATTATAATTTTACAGATGAAACAGGGGAAACCTGTGCAGTTTCTTTAGTTTATTTCCATGGAAGGAAGGACAGTGAAGCCACAAGACTCTAGAAGGTGGACTGGTGTAGGAAGCTCAGTGGGTGGAGTGCTTGCCTAGCATTCATGAAGCCCTGGATTCCGTCTTCCAACATGGCACACACCTATAATTCCAACATTTTGGAGGTGAAGGCAGGCATATCAGAAGTTCAAGCCTGGGGCTGGAGAATTGGCTCAGAGGTTAAGAGCAATGACTGCTCTTCCAGAGGTCCTGAGTTCAATTCCCAGCAACCACATGGTGGCTCATAACCATCTGTAATGAGATCTGGTGCCTTCTTCTGGCCTGCAGTCATACATGCTGTATACATAATAAATAAATAAATCTTAAAAAAAAAAAAAGTTCAAGCCTAACCTGGGCTATACAAAACCTTGTTTCAAAAAGGAATTTTAGAAAGACCTGGAAGGTAGGGATGGATGGTCAGTATTACAATGGTGAGAGTGCTGAAGTGCATCCGTATCTAGTGCTACTGGCATAGGGCTTGAGTCCGTCACTGCTGTAGCAAGTTCCAGAATGAATGTGTGCAGTTAAAGGCAACAGGACACCCTTACATACATTTGCGAATGAGATAAAATTCTGCCTGGGGGTCTCTTTGCTTTGTGTTTGCAGTTTGTACATGGCCTTAGGTGTCCTCTTTTTCTCCATCCCTCCCTCCCTCCCTCCTTGGAACTGAGGACTAACTCAGGGCAAGCACTTTAGCACTGAGCTAAATCCCCAACCCTAGTCTTTTTGAGGCAGGGTCTCTCACTGGCCTGGCACTTTCCAAGTAAGCTAGGGTAGCTAACCATCAAACCTCAAGAATCCATCTGTCTCTGCTTCCCTGCCACCAGGACTCCAGTGCGTACCACCACCAGCAGATTTTTAAATGTTGAGACAGGGTCCCACTGTACCCGTGGTGTCCTAGAACTGACTGTATAAACCAGGCCGGTCTCGAACTCAGAGATCCACCTGACACTGCCTCCAAGTGCTGGGATTAAAGGTGTGCATCACCCTATAGCGACAGCCAGCTATTTTACATGGATTATGCAGATTGAACTCAGATCCTTATATTTGTAAGGCAAGCATGTTAACTACAAGGACTTTCTTCTTCCTTTTGATTAGAATTTTTCTTTAAATGACAGACATGTTGGTACAAGTATTTAAGCCCCCTCCAAAAAAACAAACAAACAAACAAAAAAAAGTAAAAAAATTGTTATTTTTCAATGACTACTTTTATGCTTGCTTATAGATACCAATAGTAATTTTATTTATTTTTTTTGTTTTATTTATTTATTTTTTGGAGCTGAGGATAGAACCCAGGGCCTTGTGCTTGCTAGGCAAGCACTCTACCACTGAGCTAAATCCCCAACCCCCAATAGTAATTTTAATCTGAAGTCTAATGATTGCTATCCAACCATGACAGCTGTGTAAAATTTAGTATAAACGCAAACATGGTGGCCTGATAATCCTAAGAAATAACAGATTTTGATCAACTGCTTATGGTTATGCTAACATTACAAAGTGATGGTGGTGGTTCAGTGAAATGCAAGTTTCATAGCTAGTTTTTTTGAGTTGTTAAAATAAAGCTGCCATTATAGTGGACATTTAAAAATGAAATCATTCAAATTTGTATTTTCCTTGTATTTATGACTTTGCCAAACAGTCAAATACTGTTTTTGATCCGTTTTTACTTCGGTGAGTACATGTTTAGCTCTGTGGTGCATTTACATCTGTTTCTCCTGTAGCTCTACATGAGTTAATAATCTCAAATAAAATTAAATAATCTTCTTATTCTGCTAGAGAAGAAAAAACTGGATCACTTACCAGTAACTGGAGTTCTCCTATTGGGTAATCTCCACAGATCCACATTCTGTGAAGCTATTGTGAATGCCCCGAGGACCACGGGACCGTGGCAATCCCATTGCAGGAAGGTAAGTGAGTGCCTGCAGCATGTCTCTAGTCTCTAAGCCCGCCCCAGCTTTCTTCCGTATGTATGCGTCTGTGCTGCATGCCCTCAGTTCCCGTGGACGCGCTTCACGAGGACCTCGAGATGGACAGAAGGAAGGGGTGGATCTGTGAGGGAAAAGACCCAATAGGATAGCTCAAGTTACTGGTAAGTAATCCGGTTTTCACAAACTTGAGATTTTTGTCTCTCAAATTTCTTCTCTTTAAGAGATTAATAGAAAGGAAGTTGTTTTGGATAACGTTTTTGTATGTTATGAAAGCTATTATGGATAATATGGCAAGCTATTAATAGATACATGCATAAGTATGGCAGTGGTTCCAAAGTGTTATTTATGTAACTTTCTAAAAAAGTATATGTTTTAGGTAAATAGTGTAATCTAAACTAGTACAGGAAAGCTACATATTTAATTCTTTCATGAATTCATTTTTAGTATTGCTTTTAGTGAAATACTTGAACTGTATACTTTTACACAAATAATTTGGTCAGATTGTTTTGGCACAGTATTTCTGGACAATAAGAATAGATTGTGTTTGTTTGTTTGAGGTAGGTGCTCACTGTATAGACTAGGCAGACTTTGATCTTACAGATACCCACCTCTCTGTGTCTCTCAGGTGCTGAGATTAAAAGTTTGTGCCCCCATGACTGACATTAAGTGTAATCAACTAGCACTTACCCCTTTTCCTTTCTTAGCTTTGTATACACCAAGCAGACTCTGAACCACCGAGCTACATCTCCAGGCTGACCAGCACTTTTTTTTTTTTTTTTTTTTTTGGTTTTTTCGAGACAGGGTTTCTCTGTGTAGCTTTGCGCCTTTCCTGGAACTCGCTTTGGAGACCAGGTTGGCCTCGAACTCACAGAGATTCACCTGCCTCTGCCTCCCGAGTGCTGGGATTAAAGGCGTGCGCCACCACCGCCCGGCCTGACCAGCACTTTTAAAAAAGAAGTTTTTTAGCTTTATTATTTGTTGTTGAAACTGACTCTCGGATAGGCCACGCTGGCTTCAAACTTCCTGGGTAGCTGAAGCTAACCTTGAACTCCTGATCCTTCTGCTTCCACCTCTGGAGTGTGAGGATAGCAGAGGTATACCATCATGCCTGGCTGACCAGTACATGTTAAATGACAAAGTTTTCATTGGGTCTTTTGATTTCATTCAAGGTGCATCTGAAGCATGATCTTGGGAATGCTGCAGTTACCTTCCATGTCCTTGTCTGTAATTAAGACCTCTGTCTATCTACACACGTGTATGCACGCACACACACATACACACACAGACACACACACACACACAGACACACACACACAGCTTTAGGGCAACTTAACAGGGATGGTCTGATAACGCACACGCACACGCTCCAACCTGAGGCATGCCAGGGAAGTCATCTATAATTATTTTTGGTCTCTTTTGTTTTGTACTATTCTCTAAGGGCATTTTTAGAGTCTGAGTAATATGTTGCATGAATTCCTAAATTGTCTTATAATAAGAATCCAGAGCCAGATATTGGGGTAAATGCCGAAAGATCAGAGAGACAAAGGAACAAGCCACTAGAGAAACTTCTCACCACTACTGAATCCTCAGGCTGAGTAGAAAACAAGATCTTATCTCCACAAATTCTCAGACTGCAAGCCTCTGAGTCCTCAGCCGAAAAGGCTCTAGTTCCTGTCTCCTTATATGCCTTTCTCCACCCAGTCATTTCACTTCCTTCCTAGTGCTAGGATTAATGGCCTGTGTGCTTCCCAAATACTGGTAGCAAAGGCATGAGATCTCAAGTGCTGGGATTAAAGGTGTGTGACTCCCAAGTACTGGGATTAAAGGTGTGTGCCACCACTGCCTGGCCTCTATATGTTTAATCTGTGGCTGGCTCTGTCCTCTGATCCCAGGCAAGCTTTACTTGATACACAGTATATCACCATAGTAATATACTTCTATAGATGTTTTATAAATTTTCATTTATTTCTGGGTATTTAAAGGCCTGTCCTAATTCCATTTCATTCTCTTCATGTAGTCTTAATTTCTTCAATTGGAAACTTTGCTCATTGCTCTCATTTGGATAGTTTCAAGGTTTTGGCCAGGACTGTTCCAGTTCTCTTCCCCATTCTTCTTCCTGTACTTGAAAGCTGAAACACTGCTGCCCCTTACCAGTCTTTATTGGCCAGCGTCTTCACGTTTGTGCTGTCGCACATGCGGGCCTTCTCTGTCAGTCATTCCTCCACAGTTAATACACCGTGACATTTAGAGACATGCCCTCACTCGGTCTTGGGGCACATTGATTAGGTTAGGATGACCAGCATGCCTCAGGGATCTTCCGGTTTCTCTGTCTTCCCAGTAGTAGGCTGACATGTGTGAGCCTCTCTGCCCGGCTTTTTGTGTGGGAGTCAGGGATTGAACTCAAGGCCTCATGCTTTCGTGGCAAGCACTTTAGCAACTGAGCTCTCTCCCCAGCCCCTGATAGCATCTATTTTACCTGTGTTTTCTCTGTGGCAGAGTGGAAATTTGGTGATACTGTCTTTAATTTTTGGAATGTGTTTAGTGAAGGACCAGGAGCACATAGTAGACACTCTAATCAATAGCTAGTGTTAGACTGTAGATTGAGCTGAATTATTTCTGTGGTTGCAGTTACCTGTGTCACACTGTTTAGCCCTTACATGTTAACTCTTGGCTGTGTAGCCTGGGCTGACCTGGAAACCACAAAGTTCCTGCTTCCGCTTCCTAAATGCTAGGATTACAGCTGGGCTGTCACGTGCAACACCTTTTTAAATACTTACAACTTCGTTGAATGCTTTTTGAGATCAAGGGTAAGATTTTACCATCATCTCATGTGATTCCTAAAATTAGTAACTAATACAAAAATACCCACTGAAAAAAATGAGTTTTCTACATAAATGTATTGTGGCAGACCAGCCCCTACACTTATTTACCCTAGGAGCTCTTGAGGATTGAGGAATAAGAAACATAGTTAGAAATAGAGCGTGGAGAGAAAACACAGGATATCCTCGAGCGGGCCTGGATCCTTATCCACCGGCCCAGAACTTTATTCCAAAGGTCTATTTATAACAATGCCAAGGGGAGGAGCAAAGACCTTCCCTTGCTAGTTACAGTCACCTGGCACCAGGCCCGTGGTCCAATCAACCTCTCATGCAGTCCTGCTGGGTACAGCCACAATGTATGAATGTATTTACCAGTTTTTTGTGTAAAAAACATTTGTTTATTGGCCGTATAAGTTCTGCATGAAATATATCTTTCTCTGGAAAACACTTTTTTTTTTCTTTAAAAACTGGTACACTGAAATTCTATCCAGTATAATATTAACTCCTATGGCACATTAAAAAAAGAGAATGAGGGCTGGGCGGTGGTGGCACATGCCTTTAATCCTAGCACTTGGGAGGCAGAGGTAGGTGGTACTCTGAGTTTGAGGCCAGCCTGGTCTACCAAGCGAGTTCCAGGACAGCTAGGACTGTTACACAGAGAAACCCTATTTTGAAAAACCAAACCACACACACACACACACACACACACACACACAATGAATGAATGAATGAATGAATGAATGAATGAATGTATGAATGTGGCTTCCTGTCATGGCATCATTGAATAGCAGTAGGCCATGATTCTGCGCTACTTCATGGCTGGGCCTTAACAAGACCACAAAAACACTACAAGCTGAGGCCCAGGTGGCATGATGGACACCTCATCAAACAGACTAAATTCCTGTGGGCCATGATTCCGGAGTATGTGAAGCCTCTGTGAGGTGTGCACCAAGGAACTACTGAAAGTGTCCAAGGATACTTGAGCACACAAGTCGGATGGACATGCACACTGGTGCCCGGAGGAAACAGGAGGAGTTGAGGAACTGCTGGCAGCCAAGAGGAAAGATGCTGCTAAGAAGGACCCATCACACTTTGTCCCCTCCCTCAAAACAGTTATGCTACAAAAGAGAGAGGCAGAGGGGCCAGGCATGGTGGCACACCTTTAACCCCAGCACTGTGGAGGAAGAGGCAGATGGATCTTTGAGTTTGAGGCCAGCCTGGTCTACATGGCAATTTCCAGGCTAGCTAGGGCTATACAATGAGATCCTGTCTCAAAATATGAAAAACAGAATGTGTAATTTTGAGAATATTTATTATAATACTTTCACTGTAAGACTGAACTAAGTTACAGAGGCAGTATACTTCATTTCTGAGGTTTACATGTCTTAGAGGAGTATTGCTTGATTTGCTGAAATGCTTACTTTTTAAGAATACCAGTTCAATTAAGAAGTAAATGAGGGGCTGGAGAGATGACTCAGAGGTTAAGAGCACTGGCTGTTCTTCCAGAGGTCCTGAGTTCAACTCTCAGCAACCACATGGTGGCTCACAACCATCTGTAATAAGATCTAGTGTCTTCTTCTGGCATGCAGACAGAACACTATATACATAATAAACAAGTTTTAAAAAAAAGTAAATGAAATTTCATTCTGAGGACACTAAAGGATGAAATGTTCTTTGGCAGATTTAAGTGTCTCCTTTAAATGATCATGAGAGAACCAGTTTAGATTCAATTATTAGACGAGACAAGATGAAGAACAGTTAGTCAGATGACCTGATTATGATTTTGAATTTGCTGCAACACATCTGTGTAAAATCCTGTTGAATCTCAGCGTGACATGGTAAAAGCATAGTGGTTATACCGACAGCGTCTTTCTTAGAAGACATGTCAAAATACTTGAATGTGAGGCACTTTGAGTTCAGGGGTAGATAGGTTCAGAAAAAAGCAGACACTGGGTAGGATATATGGAAGGGCCAAGGAGGGGCAGGAAGAGCAGAGAAAACGGTATTAATGTGAATCCCGATTTAAACCGTGGAAAGTTCACTTTACTTTCAACACGTGTCTGGCTTTGAAATTAAAAAGAAACTTGAGAAGAAAATATTTTAATAAGAATCTTATTGTGCTATAGCTTCTCTAATCTTAAAATGGGATGATAGAACATATTCTCTGCATGCCTTGATGCAAGCACACACAGACGACATGTGGCCGAAAAGTCAGGGATCTGCTTAACAAGTGACACTTTGGTTGCTGTTAAGAAGAGCATTGTAATGGAGACCTTTTCAAAGGACGTTTTTACTTAAGCGTTTATTAAAATACACCAACTCATTTTTTTTTTAAATTAACATTGCAGCATACGTTAGGTAAGAAACAAGTACTACAATCAGCATGTAAAGAATCGGAATCTTGAGACTGATGACAGGAGTATAAAATACCTACATAAATAAGCAAGTTAGACAAATGAAGAGAGAAGTTGTCCATTTCAACTCTCCAAACAGCACGGGGAGGAAGAGGTAAAATACGCCAAAGGAGAAAGCTAAGGTACTGTGGAGGGAAGAGACACTCCAACTCTTACCTCATTGGACTCTAAGAAGAAAGAGTGGAAATGATGGAAAGGCAGTATTGAAAAATTGCTGAAAATTTCAAGAAGTAAAAAGAATAGTGTGGGCAGTTGAGTCAGGATGATAGTGTGAATCTCAAGAGTTTTAGACCAGCATGGGCAACACAGAGTGAAAAAAGAAAAAATGTGGAAATTATAAAATACTTGTGAAATGATATACCAGATCCATATCAAAACTTGAAGACTGCAAGAAAAATAGTATTTGTAGGTAGTTATACCTGTAAATACATGAATTATAATATTGAAAATAGACAAGATAGCTGTTCAACTTAAAAACGCAACAAAATCTCATACTACAATAAAAAGAAAGGAGAGGAAGTAATAGGAGAATAGTTTGATGAAGTAGGGGATTATCAGCAAGAATAAACACAGCCTCATGATCCATCAGATTCTGGAAATAGTCAAGAAACACTGATAAGACGCTACTAGTAAGGTTTAAAAAGAATATCACTACACGTGTAACGGGCTTTATGTATAAGAAATTGCTACTAAATTACATGTATATACATTTTTATTTAATCTTAATCTATTTTTTTTTCACCATGTGGACCAGGCTAGTCTCAGACTCACACCTGGCCTTTTTATTTTTCAATTTTGTGTGTATGCGCCGGGTGGTGGTGGCACACGCCTTTAATCCCAGCACTTGGGAGGCAGAGGCAGGGGGATCTCTGTGAGTTTGAAGCCAGCCTGGACTACAGAGTGAGTTCCAGGAAAGGCGCAAAGCTACACAGAGAAACCCTGTCTCGGAAAAAAAAAATTGTGTGTATGGATATTTTCCATGCATACCTGCATGCATGTTTGTGTAACATGTGTGGACAGTGCCTTTATAGGCCAGAAGAGTTCATAGGATCCCACAGAACTGGTTACAGATGCTTGTCAGTTGCTGTGTGTGTGCTGGGAATTGGACCCGAGTTCTCTGAAAAAGCAGTTAGTGCTCTTAACAACTGAGCCATCTCTGAAGCCCTTAATTTTTTTTGATTAAGTTTTGAAGATCAACATTCAAAGCAATGAGTTTTATTTTTGCATTTTCATACCTGTGTATTGTTATTTATTTGGTTTTTAGAGACTGGGTCTCCTTGATAGCCCAGACGCTAGTATGCAACTTGTTGTATATCCGAGGCTGGCCCCTCAAATTTGCAGCAGTCTTTCTGCTGGAGCCCTCAGAATGCCGAGGTTGGTAGTTTTTTTGTTTCTTGTTTTGTTTTTATTCAGTAAGTCCTAGGGAAGAGAAGAGTCACCATATTACAAGATGGTTAGAAAACAGGAAAGTAAGTGCCTGGGGATGGCAGAAATCAACTAGGAAATAGCATTTCAGTGGGGGGTTTGCCACAGCCCATGGGAGCCTAGACCCTTAAATTAATGAAGGGAGAAAGGCCAGGACAAGAACAGACAGGTACTTCCTGTCCCTCCCGCTCTCACAGATTCAGGGTTCTCTCAGCTTTCATTTCCAGCAGTACACATGGAGTTACATTCATCTGTCTCTAGTCAAACAGTCATGTGGGCACTTTGACGTAAGTTTCTTGAATTTGCATAAAAGTTCCTGAATGACTTGAATTTGCATTTCCTTTCCTCGTCTCCAGAGCCTACTTTCTATGTGGAAGGCCCCCAATTCTTAACTCTGTAAGGATTACAGATGGATAGGCCATACCCACTCAAACACAGCGGTGCCATGGTTGGCAAGAGGTACATAAGAAAGGGTCTCAGCTGCAAGTGGTGGCAACCCCTGCAGTCTCTTCGGAGGTAGAAGGTCACCCTTCCCCGAATGGGAAGTTTGAAGCTATCCTGGGTTGACCCTGTCTCAAACAACAACAACAAACAAGCAAAAATGAAGGTCTTGCTAGGCATGGTAACTCACCCCTGTAATTCTGAGTGCTTCCTTTATAGACATGGGCCGCTACACCCAGACTGTATAAATTTTAAATTGAAGGTGAATTCATATTGAAGGACAAGTCTTTACAAAGTAGACTTTACATTGAAAAAGACAAAGAAATTGAAAACCTTTCAATCAGTGGAAGCTGTCGTGCATTTCCCCAAAAGAAAGGTTTAAAAACAAGATACCTTTTACATACGATACTGTTTGACAAGTTAAACTGGTCAACCCCGTGGGTTTTAGTGTCTTTAAGTCATTTTGTCATGTTATCATTTCCATAAGCCACACAGCCAGAAGGCCTGTCTGCTTTCTATTTGTAGATAGGCTCGCCTTGTCTGGACAGTTCACTCAGTCACACTGCTTGTTGGCTGTTCCTAACATATGGGCCATCTATGTTGTACATGTCAGTACACATGACTCCTTTTTCTTGTTGTGGGGAAAGGTCTTGCCGTGTTTTAGTAGGCTAGCCTGGAGCCTGCAGCCATCCTGCCTCAGCCTTTTGAATCATGGACTCAAGCTTATACCCGGCCATTTTGGTTACTTTTTTCCCCCCCATCAAATAATACTATCAGTTATATGTGGATAGCATCATATATTGTTTATTCATCAGTTGACAGATACTTGGATTGTTTTTACTTCATGCCTATTGTAAATAGTCGTGCTAGGAGCATTGTATGCAGTTTTGTTTGAGGGGGTTATGTAGTGTGTGTGTGTGTGTGGTGTGTGTGTGTGTGAGTGTGAGAGACAGAGAGAGAGAGAGAGAGAGAGAGAGAGAGAGAGAGAGAGAGAGAGAGTGTCAGTCTCATGTTGCCCAGACTAGTCTGTAACTCCTTACCCTCCTGCCCCCACCTCCATAGCACTGAAATCCCAGGCATGTGTTACCACACCTGGCTTTGGGGTTTTATTCTGTTTGTGTTACTGGAGATCAAACCTAGGTCCTTGTGTTTGCTAAGTAAGCACTTTATCAGGGAGTGACATCTCAGACCTTGTATGTTAGCTTTTGAATGTTTACATGGAACGGAATTTCTAGGCTGCATTAAGAGCTCCAGCTTTAACCTTTTGTGGAACTGCTTAGCTGTTTTCCAAAGCAGCAACTCCATTTTGCTCCCTACCAATAATGTGTGAGAGCTAGTTTGTGTGAAGTAGTACTGGAAAGAATGGGGTTGTTGTTGTTTAGCAAAGCAGAGTTGGAATTTATTATACATTTCAAACATATATTTTATAAACGTTAATAGAGAGGGGTGCTGAGTTAGAAAGTGAGACACAGCCAAAGCATGGGCCTCCTGAGAAGGAGTGTGTGTGCCTTGTTGGCTTTACCCTGGGCACATATTATTTTGGTGGGCTCTGAAGCTCTTAGCTTTAAAGGAAACCAAAAGGAGGTTTCCTAATAGGATTACTGTTGATAGGTTAAATAGTAGATGACAGGGTACTGTATTTATACCATTTCTGTCCTCCCTTTCCACTCTCCCAATTCCTCCCGTGCCCTCCCATCTCCCCTGAAATTCATGGCCTTCTAGTCTCTAATTATTGTTCATACCCACACATGCACAGGCACACACACACACACACACACACACACACACACACACACACACATTTATAAATTCAACCTTGCTGAGTCTCTTTATTATTGCTCATATGCACATATGTTTAGGGATGACAACTTGGGATGAAGTCACATGTTAGGAGGCTTATCAGTGGAGAATGCTAAATCTCCCTCTTTCAGCAGCCATCAATTGCTTATAACTCTTTATATGGGGGTCAGGCCTGTGAGATTTCCCCATCCACGTTGGAGTGTCAGCTGGTGGTATCATTTTTCAGGTCTTGTTTAGGTAACTATATTGTGTGTGTGTGTGTGTGTGTGTGTGTGTGTGTGTGTGTGTGTATAGTGGGTACAGCTTCCATGTCATAGAAGATGCTGTTTTCAGTAGGCGTTCTGGTTCTTTGACTCTAGAACCTCCTTGCCCCACTTTCCATTATGGTCCATGAGCCTTAGCTATATGTTGGAGACTTATCATTGGAGCTTAGTGCTCCGCCCACTGTCAGTCACTCGGCGTTTTGATCAGCTGTGGCTTTCTGTAATGCTCTTCATCTTGTGCACAGAGAAGCTGCTTTGATGAGGGTGAGGTGAGGGCTACACTTCTCTGCAGGGGTAAGGATAAGTGTTTAGAACGTAGTTAGCAATTACATTGGTTTAGGAGAGTAGTACCTCATAGGGAGTGGGCTGGGTTTACCCAAGCATTAATAGGTTTTTGTTTGTTTTGGTTGTTGTTGTTGTTTGTTTTAAACAGAATCTCATTGTGTAACTCTGACTGGCCTGGAACTTGCTGTGTAGACCAGACTGGTCTCAAAGTCACAGAGCCCTGTCTGCCTTCCGAATGCCGAGATTAAAGGCATGTGCCACCATGCCTGGCCAGAAAGCATAGTTTTGATACTGGTGTCTGTACTGTATCCTGGAGTTCATCTAGGTGATTCTCATTGGCAGCTGTTTCTATAGGACGGGTAGGTTTGGAGAGAAGATCCTGTCTTGATCTTTTATATCGTTGGTGATTTTGCAGTTAGATCTGGGCATGTGGACTTACCTGAGTGTGATATGGGCAGAGCAGGTTGGGACAGAGAGAGGATGTGCAGACAGGCTGGGTCTGGAGCTGGAGATGGCTTGGGTGGAATGAAGTCAGGTAGACTGAGGGACCTGGGCTGGGGTACAGGATATGATATAGCCTGTGCTTCCTGGTCCATGCCTTGGCTGTGGGGGAGATCTGCCTGGGTGGAAAGGTTGGATGTGGTGTGGGAGAGTCCTGTGGTTTGGGGGATAGTTAGGGAGGATCCTGCCCTAAGACTAGAATTCCTTTTTGGTATAGGCAAAGAAGTCTAGACTAGACTAGACTGGTACAGTGCTTGTGGGACCCAGTCTAGATCTGATGGGTTGCTTAAAAGTTGTGGGCGGGGAGGTCAGGAGAACTTACCTGTAGACCTTGGAGGAAAGTGTAGAAAGTCTGGTTTCCAAGTTGGGTAGTTGGAAGCTGAGCAGAAGGGACCTGTGGGATGTTCCTTGCTGTGGTGCAGACAAGGGGTAGTTGGACTAAGCACCAGATATGGGATCCAGGCTGGACCCCTAAAGAACAAAACCCAGTTTTGTACAGACTGATCCAGAGAACAGAGGGAAGCAGCCTTTGCTTAATAAGACGAATGTTACCCTGAAACCTAGGCTCAAAAGAGCACACAAAGGGAAATGCATTATGTCCAAACTCACTTGTGGACAGACATGAAAATTTTAAATGTAATAAGAATGTAAGGATTGTTTAACATTTGAAAATTGCTTATGTAACTTTTAAGAAAACAAAAATTCTAAGTTTAGTAAAAGCATATTACAAAGACTTAATACTCTTTCATATTAGATGTTAATATATACAAGTTACTTCAGAGAACTGGTTGGGCAGTGCGACCCTAGCTATTAATACTGTGACTAGACTGCAGTTCCCTGCAGGAGCCCATTGTCACTTCATAGTACGTTTTCCTGAGGGGACATCAAATTGGTGATACAGGAAAGTGAATATGTATTTCAAAGTTTAAAAAGATAACTGTTACAAACTAAAGAAGTGAACCTTCTTTTAACCAGTGAAGAGTGCTTTTCAGAGTCAAAGAACAGGCGTCACGAGGTCTAGTGGAAGCTAAACTCCTCCAGCTAGAGTGGGACGTCCAACAAACGTGTAGTGGAGGACGGGGAGGTCCGAGCAGAGCTGATGGGAGGGAAGGCCTCTCTCACTTTGGCACGGGTGCCAGGCCTTCGCCCCGGGCAGTCTCGCTGGCACTCCAGAGCAGTGGGCTCAACCTGTGGGGTCTCAGCCCTTTTGGGGGTTAAATGACCCTTTGATAGTCACCCCAGACCATCGGAGACACAGATGTATTTACAGTATGATTCGGAACAGTAGCAAAATTGCAGTTATGAAGTAGCAATGAAAATGATTTTTATGGGTGGGGGTCACCACAACATGAAGAACTGCATATTAAAGGGTTGCAGCATTAGGAAGGTGAGAACCACTGCTCTAAAATTTTCAGAGAAATGAACATGTTACTTATATCAATAAGAGAATTCAGTGCTCCTAGATAGAAGGCCCTCATTTAAACCAGCAACATCCATTTAGAAAATAGAACTATCTTCATTATAGAAAGTTTTATCAAGCTCCCCAAATTTCATTGAACAATATAAAATTAGACAGGAATAAAAGAATACATCATTTCTATAGATAGGAACTTTATTTAAGGTTTATATGAAAACAAATTACTGAAATTACTTCTGAATTATGTATATGTAGCTTTAGATAGTAATAATGTGGGTTTTTTTTCCTAGTGCCGTTGGTAAAATGACTTTTATGTGAAAAACGTATGGCACAAAAGTGATCATGACAGTTCTGGAAACAAAGTGGGACTCACAGTGTTAGTTTAAGCCGAACCTGGTGGTCCACTGTAGTCCAAGCACCTTAGAGGGGTGCAAGAATATTCTCGGGAATACTGGAGATGGTGTCTCAAAACCAAAACTGTGGCTTTTAAGCTGAACTGCTACAGAGCAATAAAAATAAATAATGCAACAAATGATGAATGTTTTAGACAATGTTGAATAAAAGCATAAATTACCCAATTTCATTTATAGGAAGTTCATGGATGGTATGAAAGATAAGATTTTCTAACAATTCTTATCTTGGAAACATGGTACTGATGAGGAAAGATCACCAGGGAATGTTATGGTGTATGAGAAATGTCAATATCCTGGGCTGAAGTAAGTCATATAGGGTGTGTGTGTGTGTTTAAAAATCAAGCTGTACAGTATGTACTTTATGTAAGCTATGCCCCAATTAAAATAATTACAGTATTTGAAATAGTTAATATTTATAGAGAAAAATCAGAATAGAGGCCAGAAATTGTTTCATTAATATTAAGAAGTTGACAAATGACAGAAATGGTATTTCCTGCTAATGAGAAAAGAAAATAATAGACTATTAAAATACCTTTACATATGGAGGGAAACCAGGTCTGTACTTCAGACTACATAAAAATAGATTCCAGTTGAATTCAGTAACAATCACCAAAACCTCCTTTTTCTTTCTTTTTTCTGTGTTGCCCTGACTGTCCTGGGACTTGCTTCATGGAACAGGCTGGCCTCAAACTCAGAGAGCTGCCTGCTTCTGCCTCCCGAGTGCTGGGATTAAAGGCGTGTGCCACCACCGCCTGGCTTTCTTATTTTAGTTTGAAACAGTATCTTACTAGATTTCAGGCTGCTATGGACTTGCCTGTAGCCCTGGCTGACCCTCATCCTCCTGGTTTATCTTCCTGAATACTGGGTTTAAACACTGTGTGTGCATGTGTGCAGGCATGTGTATACACGTGCCAGAGGTTAACATGGGGAAGCTTCTTTGATCACTCTTCACCTCAGCTTTTGAGAGTTTCTTACTGATCTGGAAGCTCACTGATTTTGTGAGGCTGGCTGGCTGTGAGCTCCCTGTCTCCCCTGGCTCTAACTCTGGGGTGACAGCTGCACTTGGATATGCCCAACCTTTAGAATCCTGTGGAGGCCCACAGAGGTTTCCTAGTGAGATCGGAGCTTACTTTACCCAGCAGGGCTGCATTAGAGGATTGCTTGACCATGTGTGTGGTTACCAGGTGATTGGGTCTGCACTTGGCTGTGCTAGGGGGAGGTCTTTTGCTTTACCCCTTGGCGTTCCTATAAAAAGCCCTTTTGAAGAGACAGAAGGGGGCTGGTGGATAATGATCCAGGCCCTCCCGAGGCTATTCTGTGTTTCTATCTGTTTCTCTCCCCTCGATCTTTCTGTCTAAATAAATATTTCTCACTCTTCCTTCCTCAAAAGTACCCTGGGGGAAAAATGGGAGCGGGCCTCCCACAGAGAAATGGAAAGGCCTCCCACAGAATCCAAACTCAGGTCTCCATGGCTAGCACTTGAACTATCTCCCCAGCCCCCCACCCCAGACATTGTTAAAAGGGGACATATAACAAAAGAATACGTTATTTTAAGATATGGTAAGTCTACTTTAACAAGTCAAAACAAGAAGGAACCATTCAGGATAAGTGATTTTACTCCCCCAGAAGAGAAAGCAAAGACATCATAAAGCAAAATGAAACGCAATGGCCAACTGAGAGCAGCCCTGCATGTTGTCCTTAGTAGTTGGTGGGTTTGCCTGCCGACCGCAGGTGAGAGGCCCGCTCTGCTTGTTACTGTCTTTCCTTTGGAGCATTGCTGAGAGAACAACTGAAGGAGTCGTTTGGATTCCTGATTTCTGAGTGGTTAGCCCATGGCTGCCGGGGCCAGGTACTTGTGCAGCATCGTGGTAGTCCAGGCTAGCCTTAAATATGCTACGGTGCTCCCACCTGAGCTGCTTGGAATGTAGGCCTGAGACACTAGTATGTTATTTTAAAGGAGCTTTGTTTAGTTCACAGGGGGTTTGGAGGTTGAATGTATGTGATCAGATGGCCCCATCTATTCTTTTGGTGAGGGCTTCATGTCAGGTAGTGCAATAATGGTAGGGACATGAACAGAAGCCATCATGTGGCAAGATCAAAAGTCAGGGTAGGAAAGACTGGCCTTGACTGGCCTTGGTCTCTTTTTAAACCCACCTTTCTCACCGTGTGTGTGTGTGTGTGTGTGTGTGTGTGTGTGTGTGTGTGTGTGCGCGCGCCTGCCTATATAGATTCATGTATGTACAGGTACTTGTGGGAGTTTGGAGGTCTGACATTACTCGCTGATGTTTTTCCACGGGAGCTGTCTACTTCGTTTCTTTGAGGAGACAGGTCTTACTAGGACATGGGGGTTTGCTGATTAGATTAGGCTAGCTGGCCAGTGAGCCACAGGACTGCCTGTCTCTTCAGTGCTTGGATTGCAAGTGTAAACACTACGCCAGGCTTTTTATGTCAGTGCTGGGGTTTGAACTCAGAGCGTCATGCTTGTGTAGTAAATAATTTACTGAGTTAATTTCCCAGTTACTAACACTCATTGGTGCAAGAACTAAGTCTCCCTGAGTGACCAGCGTTAATCTCTGTAGAGGGTGGTAGCTCAGATGACCTAATCACCTTCCACTCTGCCCCACTTAGTGTTTCTAACCCCTCCTACGGTGACAGAATTGTGGACTGAGTTTCTAACACAGGAACCTTGGGATACACTATCTTTTGTTTGAGATGGTCTCATGTATCTCATGTATTCATACAGACCTTAACCTTTTTTTTTTTTTTAATTAAAAAAATTTTTTTGAGACAAGGTCTCAATTGTAGCCCTGGCTGAGCTCTGTGTTGGCCAGGCTGACGTAACTCACATTCATCTGCCTACCTCTCATCATGAGTGCTGAGATCAAAGGTGTGTGCCGTCAGGCCTAGTTGGCCTCGTTTTCTATGAAGTTGAAGATGATTCCGCAGTTTTGATCCTCTAGCCTGCACTTCTCAAGTGCTGGCGTGACCATCAGCTTCTGCTGACATTCTGAAGCCATATCAAAATGACATTAACACACCTTAACATTCTTACAGCAAGCAGAGAGGGAGTTGAGATTCCGAACTGAGACTGCAGGGTTCACTCTGCCCCATTGCCCTTCAGTGCTTAGCAAATGGAGAAGGCTATTAATGCAAGAAAAAGGGAGTTGCAGAATGAAGTATACACTGGTGTCATTTACCACAGCAAACGTACAGTAATGATCACCTCTGGATGGATTTGAGAAGTGAGGGAGATCTGGCAATAGGGTAGAAAGGGAAACTAGCTTTGTAGACAGCATGTTTTCCCCTCTAAAAATTTAGTTTATTTTTGAAAAAGAAACACAACAAAGATTGCGCTTTATAGTTATAATTTTCATTTATCCTCAATATTGGTCTATGGTAGAAAAATAAAGCAACACCCTGGTGTATCATTGTAGATTAGCCTAGTTCTGAGAGAGCAGCAGGCAGGCACTTAAAGCTCCAGAAAAGAACTGAGTCGGTCCAGCCTCTCTTTAAATGCTTGAGCATTTTATAGAGAGGAAGATGACACAGGGGATTCACTTCCTTTGCCAGCTGTAGATCTACCTTTTTCCCTCCTGTTTCTCAGTCCCTGCCTCTTTTCTTGCAAATACAAACTATAGCAGTAACTCACTCATGCCTTTCTAGAGTGGTAGTGGTAGATGTCAGGGTTTGAGGTTTGGGAAACAGGCAATAACATATCGATAGTGATTTCACTTTCTAGTCTTTTACAAAACACCCAAGAATAAGTTCTGTAGTGACCAGAGATTGTACTTGATTTGCCGTTGTATCTCCAAAACCTATCATATATTTTTAATTTGTAAGATAGAGTCTCACTGTGTCATCCAGGCTTGCATCAGACTCTGGGTGTAGTCTAGACTAACTCAAATATGGAGTCCTCCTGTCTCATCACCTTGAGTGCATTGATGACAAGTGTGTGCTACTGTAACTAGCTGCAGCCTAGTGTCTTGTGCTTATTAGAGCCTTAGACATTTGCATGAACACTGATACAATTTCATACTTCACTCTGAAATTAACTATCACCTCTGGCCAAAGTTCTCCTTAAGCTCTTTGGAACATTTTCTGTTGGTTTCCTTTTTCTTTTGATGGCTGAATCTAAGGTAGTTTTACATAAATCCTTGACTTGTTTTACATAAATCCTTGACTTGTTTTACATAAATCCTTGACTTGTTTTACATAAATCCTTGACTTGTGTCAAAACACTGACAAGTAATATTTTAATCTATAAGAATTTCTGGTTCTCAAAAATTCATTTTATTTTTACTTTTCTGAGTTGGATTTGTTTGTTTGTTTGTTTATTTATTTATCATATTTCAGCTTTTGAGACAAGGTCTCCCTACATAGCTCTGACTGTCTTGGAACTCACTGTGTAGACCAGGCTACCCTCAAACTTACACAAATCCACCTCTCTTTTCCTTCCAAGTGCTGGTATTAAAAGCATTTACCACCACACCCAGCTGAATTCATTTTTTAAAATTAGTAGAATTTTAGGATAGTGGAATTGTTTCATTGTTATGTGTCCACTGTCTTTGAATCAGTGCTGTTTTATAAAACAGCCTGTGTCCTGTATTTGATAGTGAAATTGATTTCTACAGGCCACGTTCTTTTCAAGTTGTCAAGTGGACCATGAACTATTTCCAGATGATATTAACATTTATAATATGAGAAATGAACACCTTTCAAATCTGTCATTGTGTCGTATAAAAACAGTGCTATTATTTTTGTTTTTATAGATAGAACAGTATGGGTTTGGTTTTTTTGTTTTGTTTTGTTTTGTTTTGTTTTTTGTTTCTTGTTTTTTGTTTTTCGAGACAGGGTTTCTCCATGTCAATTTGGTGCCTGTCCTGGATCTGGCTCTGTAGACCAGGCCGACCTCAAACTCACAGAGATCTGCATGGCTCTGCCTCCCAAGTGCTAGGATTAAAGGCGTGTGCCACCACCGCCCAGCAGAAGGGTGTATTTTTATGGGTGGTAAACAAGAGCTAAAAGATGTAAAATCCTCAAAAGAACAAAATTTATCTAAAAGTTAAAAGCTAAGGAGGGGTAAATTGAATAAATCCTAGTGAACAGTGTTTACCTCATTTTGTGAGGATTAACCCTTGACTTTCAGTTGAGAAGATCCCAAATAAAGCATAGGGTGATGGTAGGTAGATACAGTTAGGTAGATGTAGTTAAACTTGACAACCCTCTTCCATGTGTACATAGTGCTTCTTTATTCCTGTTGTTACCGTCTTGAGTATGTGCAGGAAGCCAGCAGTTCACTTTGAGTGCCTTCCTCTATCACTCTCCACCCTGGTTTTTCAAGGATCTCACTGAGCTAGCTGATTCGGCTAGCTGGCCAGCAAGAGCCAGGGATCCTGTCCGCCTTCCAGGTGCTGGGTGACTGGTGTGCACCTCTACCCCAGACTTTTTACAGTAGGTTCTGGGGATCAAATTCAGGTCCTCATGCTTACCTGGCAGGCACTTTACTGACTGCACCATCTCTCCAGGTCTGTTGTTGTTACTGTTATTAGTTTTTTAAGAATTGTAAATTTTTCGGGAGGCAGAGGCAGGAGGATCTCTGTGAGTTCAAGGCCAGCCTGGACTACAGAGCGAGTTCCAGGAAAGGCGCAAAGCTACACAGAGAAACCCGGTCTTGAAAAACCAAAAAAAAAAAAAAAAAAAAAAAAAAAAATGTGATTTTTAATTAAAAAGTTATCTTCATGACACATGAAAAATCTATAGAAACCCTTGATCTCACCCAAAGCATTAATAAATATAGATATGTCCCAAGTTTTTCATTTTAAAAGATCCCATTAAAAATGGTAAAAAATGAGGACCACAAGCATTAATGTTGCTCTTAAGAGGCAGCAAAATCCTCACACCACAAGAGCATAGGGGTTATAAGGTTCCTACTCTATCCAGAATTTATAGCTTCATTCCTACCCCGAACAGGAAAGAACAAGACGTTACTGGACCAGCCGTGGTAAACTGTCCATGGACAGCACTCCCGAGTGGTTTTCCACATCAAGTTCAGGTGACAGTGAATGCTTCTGTCCTATTGGCCTTCTGGATTCATACCTGTTTTCCTTTTCTGTCGTTTTCATCACATCCAGCATATTTAAATTTCAGTATGTCATATTTTATACAAAATATTTGTTCCCCCACTCTACCCTGTCTCTTAGATGTTGAGATGAGATGGAGAAATGAGCAGCACCGTTATGTGCATGTTGCTAATGCTTTGTTTACCATTATATTCTCTAAGCTTGCTTATCAAGCAGTAGGTTCTCCATAAATATTTGCTTAATCTATGAATTGATTACATCACAGAAGGAAAAAAAAGGTGAAAAATGTGAAAGGGAAAAATTAAAGAAAACATAAAAACCAGACTGAATGTGCTCGTTAAAAATATCAATGTCGCCGGGCGTTGGTGGCGCACGCCTTTAATCCCAGCACTTGGGAGGCAGAGGTAGGCGGATCTCTGTGAGTTCGAGGCCAGCCTGGGCTACCAAGTGAGCTCCAGGAAAGGCGCAAAGCTACACAGAGAAACCCTGTCTCGAAAAACCAAAAAAAAAAAAAAGATTAAATAAAAATATCAATGTCTACCATACAAGCTTAGCTATTAGCCAAGATTCAAAATTAAATTAAACACTAAAATGCAGCTATACGCTTGGTGTTTATAATAGAAAAACTCTAGAGCAAAATTGCTGAGGTATTTGAAAGTTAACTTCATAGTTAAAATACAACACTAATCAAATAAAAACAGAAAAGTAATTAGGATTGTTAGAAAAAGCTAAATTAAAAGCATTAAGCGTGAGATGAGATAAAGAAGCACTTATTAATAATCAGTAGTTTGTTATACAGAGAGCTCCTAATGCTTATCTTTATGTTTGAGTCTTTGACATTCCTTTTCCTTTGGAAACAGGTTCTCAAAATGTCATCAGGCTGGTTTCAGACTTGGGTGTTGGAGTGCTCCTCTCACTACCGCCTCCCCAGAGCAGTGTCACAATCCCGCATTAGTATACCTGCAAACACACCCACTTCTTGTATTGATTTATCTGTCATTTAGAATGATTGAGTGTTTCATCTGCATATATGTCTGCGCACAATTAATGCCTGGTATCTCTGGATGTCAGAAGAAGGCATCAGATTACCTCTGATGGGATAGTTGAGAGCCACATATGGATGCTGGCAACTACACTCAGGCCCTCTGGAAGAATAATAGTACTCTTAATCATTGAGTCAACCTTCTCTAGCCCCAAATCTTTATTTTTAAAAGATGGAACATGTGGGCTGTTGTTTCAGTGGGTAAAAACACTGCCCAGCAACCATGATGACCTGCACTCAGATGGTGGAAGAAGAGGACCGACTGTCCAGCAGACATGATGACCTGCACTCAGACAGGGGAAGAAGAGGACCAGCTGCCCA
>CABHPP010113095.1:45139-79925 GCA_902168425.1 Peromyscus attwateri
CCTCCCTCCTTCCCTCCCTTCCTTCTTTCTTCTCTTTTTTTTTGCATATATACATGGTATGCTTGTATGTGTGTATATGTATATCAAAGGTTTACGTGTATGGTTGTGCATGGAAGTATGTAGGCATGTGTTTGGAGGCCTGTAGTTGGTATTGTCTTCCTCAGTTGCTCTCTACTTTATTTTGCAGGGAGGGGGCAGGATCCCTCTCTGAACTTAGAGCTCTCTCTGACTTGGGCTAGTCTAGCCGGCAAGCTTGTCCTGGGCACCCCCATTCTCTGCCTCGCAAGTGCTGGGATTACAGGCACCTGCCATACCTGCCGGGCTTTGTGTGGGTTCTGAGTATTCAAATTTTGGTCCTTATATTTTCATGGCAAGCACTTCACCCACTGAGCTTGTTTCCCAACCCATTAGTTCTTCCAGATTATGATAGACATTGAGTTAGAAGTAGCTTGAAGGGCTCAAGTTGTTAATGGGTGACTGAAATTGCCAGAAGCAGATATACTGAGAGGTGGGAACTGACAAGACAGGAGGCAGGAGAGTCACCAGCTAGAATGACACAGCCTTCTGGAAATGCTATTTCAAGTCTGGGCAGATGGCCCAGCACATCCTAATGAGTCCACAGAGACTTCTTGTGTGAGGTTCCAAATGGTGGCTGTGAGTCATCAGAAGCACATGGCATTCTGTATGTGGAAGGGTGAGCTTCAGAATTTGACAGACCTGGAGCTGAGACTTGAAAAGTGATCATGACAGACATTGCACACAAAGCAGAATTTAAAATTCAGTGAATAAATAAAGGTAGAAATCTTCGTATAATCTGTTGTGTAGGTCACTTAAGGTGGTTCTCAACCTGTGGATCACCACCCCTTTTGGGTTCACATATCAGATATTTACATTACAAATCATAACAGTAGCAAAATTACAGTTATGAATTAGCAATGAAATTATTTTATGGTTGGGGGTCACCACAACGTGAGAAACTTGTATTTTAGGGTCACAGTATTAGGAAGGTTGAGAACCATCAACTTAAGGTATCCTTAAATTAATAGCTTTTATGTAATTAAGGCAACGAAGCAATAAGATAGTTGGCCAACTAGAGAATCAATTCTGTCCAAATACTTCATTTATCTGTAACTGAAATCTTAGTATATTAATTTAAAAAGTAATGTATAGGGTTACATCATGTCATCATTTGATGTGGAGTGGACTTGGAGTGTCCCCCTTCATGTTCTGCCCCCTCTTCTGTCCTTCCCCTTGTCACTCTGTCCCTCCCGTGAGTCTCCTTTGTTTCTCCTGACAGTTTTGCTGCTTTTTATGTCATTTGTACATTCATGACTTTAGTTACATCTAACTTGTAATTGTTAGTAAAAGCACACTGTGTGTAATTAGATAATGTACACCAAGTGTATAGTCCTTACCTGCACAAATCTCCTCATATAGTCCACATGCATCTGTACATAGCTATAACTGCCCTGTGTAAGATAGTGAAGTTGATCTCAGAGTTCTTAGTCATTCTGGGTAAGGTCTCAGGTTACTTACGCCTACTGGCTGGGTGGCTCATTGCTGTTTCATATTTATGCATTTGTTAGTTTAAACCAAACATCTATATTTTAGTGCTGTGTGCTAAAATAATTTTTCTTTAGCAGACTATAGATAGGAAGCAGGAAATTTGCTTAAAACCACAACTTCCTTTTTGTTATCTGATCTTGAAGTCGCTTAACTTGACAAGAGCCCTGGTGGTTCTTCACTGGCTTTAGAGAAGCCAAAACTTGCTTGAACTGGACATACACAGACATACAGTCACACACATGTAAATAAAAATAAATCTTAAAAAAAAATCCAGAGCTTTTGTATCTGAAGTCAAAATGTTATATATAATTTCTGTTATGTAATAATTTATGTGGCATAGTTTTTAAGTTATATGTAGATGCAGATTAACAGATCTCACCTTATGATGTCTTGACTTAACAGTTTATTGACATGCTGTGGGTTGTCTTCTGCAACCGCATTGCAGTTGTGAGCACTTGTTTGTATACAGAGACACATGCATACCTAGTCCTACACAGCTAAGCTGGGACATTACTGCTGTAGGACAGCAAGGGTCAGGTACCTAAGAGTTCTGGTTTCCATCCTGTCCCCAGAACCCTTGGATTGACAGTAGACTTGAAGGATTTGAAGTGGACGATTTTTAAATTATTTATTATAAAACATTTCAATTTATATGTAAAATAGAATAATTAAGCATCCTTTTTGGTTTTTCTGAGACAGGGTTTCTTTGTGTAGTTTTGGTGCCTGTCCTGGATCTCGCTCTGTAGACCAGGCTGGCCTTGAACTCACAGAGATCCTCCTGGTTCTGCCTCCCAAGTGCTGGGATTAAATGTGTGCACCACCTCCGCCTGGCCTATAATTAAGCATCTTAAGATAGATTAAATTTGTGAAAAATAACACCCTATCCTCAGGATCCAATCCAGGCTGCAGACCCCTCACTATGTCAGATACAGCCTCCCACAGCCTGACCCCCTGGCCTTTCCCTCTATTTTCTCAACTAACTGCTTACAGATGTTCCGGAGAGTGCTTTATACATCCACATATCTTTTGCATATGGCAGCTTCCTGTGCTTTAACTGCCCTGCTTGTCTGTTAGACTCCGCCCAGGGCCTAGTTTGAAAATCCTCTTTTCAGGAACACTTTCCTTGGTATATTTCTTCTTTGACTTTCAGGTGTTAAAGTGTTATTTATGTTTCTTGCCTTACATATTTATTCGGCAAATACTTGGGCATATGCTGTGTTAGAAACCATTACTGGATTCCTTTCGTTTCTTCTTCTAAATTGCAGCTCATTGATGTAGAAACCACACTGTCTTCATTAGTGCCTCTTCGGTTTAGCGTAGTACTTTGCAGGTAGAAGTCTTAAATTGAATTGAGATCTCAACACTCGAACTTCATTGTTTTGAAATAGACTATTGCATAATAAAATCATACATGTGCCGTTCTTTTAATTTCTAAAAGTAAAATATGTTAAATATTTATAAAATAGGGCCAGTGAGACAGCTCAGTAGGTAAGGGTGCTTGCTTCCAAGCCCTGACAATCCAGAGTCAGTCGGGCCCCAGGATCTATAGGATAAAAGAAGAGAACTCCCACGGATTGTCCTCCGACCTTCACAGACACCATGGCGTGTGCCCATACATAAACACAAATAAATGTAACAAAGAATGAAATAGAAATACTTATAAAACAGTAAAGACAAATTTGAAAATTAAATGATCTTAGAAACATGGAAACTGTTGTAGCCTAAAATGTTTTTGAGCTTCTGCCAACTTGCGCACAGTAGTCGGCTCCCCAGAGCAAGTGATCCAAGTGCACTGATGAGCTGTGTTCTCATTGCTCTGCTTTTTCCTTCCTTCCTTCCTTCCTTCCTTCCTTCCTTCCTTCCTTCCTTCCTTCCTTCCTTCCTTCCTTCCTTCCTTCCTTCTTGTAATTTATTTACTTTTATTTTCTGTGCATTGGTATTTTGCCTGCCGGTAAGTCTGTGAGTTACAGACAGTTGTTAGCTGCCATGTGTGGGTGCTGGGATTTGAACCCAGGTCTTTTGGGAGAACAGCCATTGCCCTTAACCACTGAGCCATCTCTCCAGCCCCCTGCTTTTTTTCTTTCTGTTGTGTTCCCTCTCATTTATTGATTTTTTGTTTTGTTTTGTTTTTCTTTTTTTTTTTTTTTTTTTTTTTTACAGGGTTTCTCTGTGTAGCTTTGCGCCTTTCCTGGAGCTCACTTGGTAGCCCAGGCTGGCCTCGAATTCACAGAGATCCGCCTGGCTCTGCCTCCCGAGTGCTGGGATTAAAGGCGTGCGCCACCAACGCCCGGCCTTGTTTTGTTTTTCAAGGCAGGGTTTCTCTGTGTAACAGCTCTGGCTGTCCTAGAACTCGCTTTGTAAACCATGATGTCCTCAAACTCACAGAGATCTGCCTGTTTTTGCCTTCCAAGTGCTGGGATTAAAGGCCTGCACCACCACCACCACCTGGCTCATTCAGAATTTTTTAGTAAACAGATTTATGATTTTTTTTTGCAACAAATTGCTTTAGAATATTTATTTTCTCAATTTCAGTAAGTCATAAGTTTGCCTTAGTTTTTAGCTGATATTTCAGGCTCTAGATTACTTTGAGGTTATAGTTAATTTCTGCTGAGGCAGTCATGGTGGTCCATGCCTACAACCCAATCTCTTAAGAGATTGAGACAGGAAGATGATTAGTTCCAGGTTAGTCAGTTTAGTCAAACCCTGGGGAGGAGGAAGGACAGGGTGGGGACGAAATCGGAAAAGAATGCTAACTGAGGCTCATCTGATGCTTGACCTTGGGGGCACCTCCTTGCAAGATGGCTGACACTGGCCTCTGTTGACAGGACTGTCAGATTCCTTCCCATGTGTGCATCTCCATAAGGCTGCTAAGCAAGTCCTTTGGATGTAGCAGCTGGCTCCCCAGAGCAAGTGACCCAGACTTAGAAGTCGCCTCTGTCATTTCAGTAGTCATTTGTTCGTTGGAGCTGTTTTAAGGTGGGGGTAGTGTACAGTGGTGGGGATGGCATCAGATGTGAGGCTCACTGGGCACTGCTTTAAAGGGACTGGTCACCAGGGGAATGAAGTGAAAAATGAAAAATGGAGCTGGGAAAGCCAGGTTAGAGTAAGGAGGAGAAGACAAACAGCTTGGGCGTGCGTGTTCTTGATTCAGGACTTTGGAGTATAGCATTGCCACATTGTTCAAAGATGACAAAGAAGGAGAGACTAAGGTCTTGGGGAGATGCATCCCTAAGTCAGTCTCTGGTACTGTTTGGACACATTTGTTCAAGCTTTTCATGGACTCAGTTGCCCTAAAACCCAGGGTAACATTCAAGAACAATTGTTTCTTTAATGTTTGTTAATATGTATTGTAAGACAGCATATAAAGTTTTTATTTTCAAGATGCACATACTTTTTATTTAAAAATTTTCATACAATATATTTCAATTATGTTTTCCCATCCTTAACTTAACATTCCCCCAGCAACCAAACCAAACCAAACCAAACCAAACCAAACCAAACCAAACCAAACCAAACCATACCAAACCAAACCAAACCAAACATGTTCGTTCTGTGTTGGCCAACTATTCCTGGGCATTGGAGGTTTTAGTGGTGGCAGCAGATGTCTTGTTGGGACATTGTCTCCACCATTATACGATGGCTACATTTAGGATCCTTTCACATCCGTATATATTTTAGGAATATGTATGTACAGTTTTTCAAAAGGATTTTAGTGTTAGCTGTCCCTGCACATATTCCCTCCTTTGTCCTGCTCTCCCAACCCCGTCTCTATTCCTTCTATTCTAGTTTTCCCCTTGTCGCTCTATAACACTATGCTATTTCCTCTTTCTTGTAAGATCCTGTCTTCCCTGGCTGCTTACTAGGTATCTAACCTCTGTGGTTATTTGGATTATAATGCACATATAAAAACCTTAAAAGCTAACATCAACATATAAGGGAAACCATGCAGTATTTATCTTTTGAGGCCCATGTTGCCTCACTCAGGATGATTTTTGTCTAGCTCTATCCATTTGCCTGAACATTTTATAATTTCATTTTTATTTATTTATTTATTTATTTATTTATTTATTTATTTATTTTTATTTTATTTTATGTGCGTTGGTCTCCTGGAACTGGAGTTACAGACAGTGGTGAGCTGCCATGTGGGTGCTGGGAATTGAACCCGGGTCCTTTGGAAGAGCAGTCAGTGCTCTTAACCGCCAGTCCATCTCTCCAGCCCTATAATTTCATTTTTTAACAGCTGAATAATGTTCCACTGTGTAAATATTCCATATTTTCATTATCATTCATCAGTTGATGGACATCTATGCTGTTTCCAGTTTCTTGTGACTAAGAGCAGCAGTGAACTTGGTTGAGCAAGTATCTGTAGTAGGATGAAGTGTGCTTTGGGTTATATACCCAGAGTGATGGAGCTGGATCTTGAGGTAGGTAGGTTGATTTTCATCTTCCTGAGAAACAGACACATTGATTTCCATGGTGGCTGTACAAATTTGTACTCCCAAAGCAATGGGTGAGTGTTTCCCTTAGCTTCACATCCTTACCAGCATGAGCTGCCATTTGTTTTCTTGATCTTGGCCATTCTGACTTGGGGTCAGATGAAATTCCAAAGTAGTTTTCACTTGCATTTCCCTGATGGCTAAGGATGCTGAACATTACTTTATACATTTCTCAGCCATTTGTGTTTCAACTTTTGAGAACTTTCTGTTTAGTTCTATACCCTGTTTTTAATTGGATTTAACTTAATTTAATTACTTGTTTTCTTGATGTTCATTTTTTTTAGTTATTTATATATTTTAGAAACTAACCCTCTCTCGGAAGTATAAAGATGCTTTCCCATCTTATAGGGTGCTGTTCTGTATGAACGATGGTGTCCTTTGCCATAAGAAGCTTTTCGGTTTCATGAGGTCCTGTTTAGTAATTGTTGCTCTTCGTGGCTGTGTTATCAGCATCCTATTCAGAAAATCACTTCCTTGCCAGTGAGTTAAGCCCATTCTCCATTTTCCTTTCTATCAGGTAGGGTTTCTGGTCTGCTGTTGAGTGCTGCATAAAACTTTATGTATAAATGCTCCTTTTAGTTACCATTTTTAAAAGAGAAATTAGATCTCTTCCTCCAGTGTTGGGGATCAAACAGAGGTCCTTTGATTTGCTAGGGCAGTTCTTATCACTGGCTACACTCCAACACCATGAAAGGAGGTGAGGGTGTTGCTCAGTGTTAGAGTGCTTGCCAAGATGTGCAAAGTCCTGGCTTTGATTCCAAACACCATATACATGCATGCACACACACACACTAATAAATAATAGACTAATAAATAAAATTCTAGGCAGTCTTACTTCAGTGTCAAACTGTTGGACATTATACCATTGTACCCCAGGTATCTCAGTCTTCTAGTAGTATCCTTGGAACATACTGAATATGGAAGTATGTCACGTTCTGGTAAATTAAAAAAAAAAATCACATTTAAGCCAAATAGTAGTATTACAGGAAACTAGGTCTGGGGAAGGAGTGCTTTTCATTCAGTTCTTTGTAGAGCTCATGAGTTTGAATTAGAGATCACATCCCCATTTAGCATATTTCTTTTCATAATTTCTGCACTGTATTTTCTGAGTTGTCTAACTAAACTATTGATTTCTGAATTGATAACAGTCAGAGGATGTTGAGATAATCCTAGCTATTTAGGTTAAAGTTGGTCTAGAAATGAAGGGTAATGTCTAATTGAGGGGTGTTTATCGTAGTCTCAGACATTATGTGTATGTATGTTTGTAAGTGTGTCTCTGTGTGTGTGTGTCTGTGTGTGTGTGTGTGTGTGTGTGTGTGTGTGTGTGTGTGTGTTTTGCCTACATGTATATCTTTGCACCATCTGCATGCCTGGTGCCTATGGCAACCAGAAGAAGGCATTGGATGCCGTGGAACTGGAATAGACTTTCCCTCATTACTGAGTTATTAGTTAATTAGGTTTCTAGTACCAGGCATGGTATTCCTCTTGTTGAGTAGGTTGTAAGTCTTAAGTAGAGAGCTGTTGGTTACTGCCAGTGTATGCATACCACTATTTCAGCCTCTTATTTAGAGTTATCATGCCATGCTGGTCATTGTGGTTCATAGGTGTTATAACTGGGTAGGACTGTTGGTTGCTTTCCTCCTTTGGGAGCTTGTATGGTGCCTTCAGGTCAGTTCCAGTAGAGACCTCTGTGGCAGAGAGAGAGAGAGAGAGAAAGAGAGAGCGAGAGCACATTTCAAAAGGCATGAGTCTTTTGAAACATCTAAGCTCCCCCCACATCCTCCAGTGACACCTTGGCAAAGAAACAGATTCCAAGTTTATGTTAGAGATGAAGATTCCTTCGTGGGATGGCCTGAGAGCAGCCTGATGAATATTTTCCCTGACCACTGTTGGGGCTTTCCTTTTTTTAAAGACATTCTTGCTAAAGGTAGGCTGCCCTTAAATTCTAGATCCTCCTGCCTCTGCCTCCCATATACTGGAGTTCAGCCATACAACACTGTGCCTAGCCAAGGAATGTGTTTTGATTTTTGTTGGGCACATGAAGTAGTGATTATATTGGAATGATGGGTGTATAGGACCAAATTTTAGTAAGAGATGGAGATATATATAGTGTGTGTGTATGTATATGTATATATATATGGATATATAGGTATATATAGATATGTATATATATCTATATCTCTCTATATAGAGATATATAGTAAGATACATAGTAAGAGACAGAGATACATAGTAATTTTCTCTATAGGGAAAACACATGAAACTGAGCCTTCCTAAAGCAGAATATAAACTAGAAACCAACACAAATGTCAAGTACTCTTGGTATCGTGATGTAATGGGGTTAAATGACCGTGTTTTGAGAGGACAGGTTTCCTTTAAAAAGAGAATGACAGAAGACTCAGAATAAAAGGACTGTTTCATTCATCCTTCAGATCTTTATTGAGTGCCTGTCTGTCTCTCAGTTTGGTACCAGTATTTTGAAAATGAAGTGAGCTTGTGAGTATGCATAAAATTATAATGTTAATATGGTGATTTGAATAAGAATGGCCCCCACAGGCTCATATATTTGAATGTTCAGTCACCAGGAGTTGCACTATTTGAGAAGGATTAGGAGGTGTGGCTTTGTTGGAGTAGGTGTGTTCTTGGTGGAGGAAGTGTGTCACTGGGGGTGGACTTCGAGGTTCAAAAGCTCATGTCACACTCATTCTCTCTCCCTCTTGTGCCTCTGTGCCATCCTGCCACCACTGCACCAGGATGCAAATCTCAGCTACTGCCCCGGCCAGCACCATGCTCACCACCATGATGATGGGCTGACCCTATGGAACTGTGAGCAAGCCCCCTGTTAAATACATTCTTTTATAAGAGTTGTCAGGGGCTGGAGAGATGTCTCAGAGGTTAAGAGCACTGGCTGCTCTTCCAGAGGTCGTGAGTTTGGTTCCCAGCAACCACATGGTGGCTAATAACCATCTATAGTGGGATTTGATGCCTTCTTCTGATGTAAAGGTATACATGCAGATAGAGCACTCACATACATAAAGTAAATGAATAAATCTTTTAAAAACAAGTTGTCTTGGTCATGGTGTCTTTTCACAGAAATAGAATTTAGTTAATGGGGTTACTCACTGTTGAGGCGGAATCTCCCTGTGTAAACTAGATGGAAATCAGACTCACTGTGTAGCTCAGAACATTGTGTGCTGGGGTTACAGGCATGTACCATTGTACCTGTCTTGATTGTTTATTTTCTTATGTATTTATTAGCCAGAACTATGTAAAATGTAACACCATTTTAGTGTGACATTTCATTTTATAACAAAGTACACAATGTATTAGTTACTTTTCTTGTAAGAAAACAGCTGAAGTAACTTGAGGAAGGAAATACTTTGGTTCTCAGCTTGGGAGGCTGTCCGTGAGGGCAGGAAGTTTGCTGAGTGTGGTTCTGGTTGTGGTGGGAGCATGGTGTCTGGACACTGGAGAGAGGTGAATGCTGGTGCACAGTGTGCTTTCTCTCCTGTTCCCTTTTGTTCAGCTTGGGACCCCAGGCCATTGGCCTCTCTAGAAACACCCTCAGACATGCTTCGACATGAGTCTCCTGGGTGATTCTAAGTCAAATGAAGTTGCAGTTGTTACTGACAAGTACTTCTATAGGAAAGGCTATCAAAACTGAAATAAAGCACCCTTTAAGGAATGACCAGTAGCTTATAGGAAAAGTACTACACGAGAGGAATCTGAAAGAGGATGTATATCATACCAAGAAGTTAAGAATTTGGGAGTAAGATGATAATGTCATACCCTTGTTGGTTTATCTTACAGAAAGTTAACTTATTTGGGCTATGTCTCAGTGGTAGAGCACTTGTCTGGCAGGCAAAGGACCTGGGTTTAATCCCCTGGGCTGCAAACAAACAAACAAACAAACAAACAAACAAGAACAAAGCAAGCATCTCAGAAGAGAGGCCTGCTTGATGATGTAGTGATCATTTGAGTGACCATAGGTCCTAACAATTACCTTTTCCTGCAGTTGGTCACAGAGTAGAAGTAGTATAAAATTGCTAGTCTCCCTCCCCACCCCACCCCCATGGCCAAGAGTTTTTTGGGGGTGGAGGAGATCTTTTCCTGGATAGCAAATTGTAAGGACCAATTATGACATCAGGTTATGATCAAGCAGAGTTTGAGAAGATGTACCCAGTAGACGGGTACATATATACACTCATCCAGAGTGCCAGAAAAAGAGGATGTAGTACCACCATGGAATATTTGTTGATGGTGTTTGAAGCTACAGACTTACATGAAATTGCTCTTTGAATGTGTCTGCGTGAAAAGAGGAGTGAAAGACACAGAGATAACTAAGCTATTTACTGGAGAAGCTAGGAGGAGGAAAAGAATGTGAGTCAGGGCTTGGAGAGATTGCTTAAGAGCACTTGTTACATTTGCAGAATACCAAGGTTCAATTCCCAATACCTACATAGTGGCTCACAACCATCCATAACCCCATTTCCAGGGAATCCAGCAGGCATGTACTTGGTTTACAAACATGCATGCAGTCTAAACATTCATACACATAAAGTAAAATAAATATGTCTTTTTTTAAAAGAACGTCAAGTCATTGTAGTTATGGTAAAAGAGTGTTAATAACTACAGTCATACTCTTTGTCCATAACAGATACATCCCAGGGTTCCCTTCCACTGGATGCCTGATATCTAGTTAGTACCAAACCCTCTCTGTACTGTTTGTGTGTGTGTGTGTGTGTGTGTGTGTGTGTGTACATGTATGTGCACACAGAGAGTGCCACTCTTACAAAGTTTAATTTATAATTAGGCACAATAAGAGATTAACAGTAATAATAAAATAGATCAGTTTTTATATGGTGAAATAAAAGTAGTATGAATATGGTCTCACAATACTTTGTTTCTGAAATTTTTCATGTAACATTTTTGAGCTTTGCTTGGACTTAACCACGGACAGTGAAGAACTACTATAGTGTCCCGGTTCACAGAGAGCTAATGTGATAAAGGCTGAAAGGTGTGCTTTGCTTTTGGCATAGTTCACAGTTTTAGTATGTATAATTTTTGTGGTAGAATTAAAATCTAAAATAATGTAGTTAACTGAGAGGAGAGTAGCTGAAATTTTGGGGGTCCAGCATTTGGCTAGGGTACACAGGCTATAGGTTCAGTCCTAGGGACTGCTAGAATAAATCAAAGTAGGCAAACAAAAGTTGAAAATTGAGAGTTACAGTGAGAGAAATAACTGCCTTATAGCCTCAGAAATGTTAACAATTTTATTAGTGTCCGGGTGTAGCTCAGTGCAGTGTTTCCCATCATGCACAAAGCCCTGGGTTCAGTTTTCAGGAAAAAAAAGAGAATGAATTCTTACATTTGTGTGTGTGTTTGTGTGTGCGTGCGCTTAACAGTGAATTCTCTACACCCTCTTCTGTGCTGAAGATGGGACCCAGGGTCTTGCCCTTGCCTCTAAGCAAGTGCTCTCACACTGAGCTAAATCTCTAACCCCTAGGGATGAATTCTTATTCAAGATAGTTTTCTTGGTAGTCCTGGAAACTTTTTTTCTTTCTTACTGAGCAGTTTTCTTATACCAGAAAAATTTAAATTACTGGATAAAACAAGAAGGGAAGCTAGAAATTTCCAGTAGTATTCACTAAACTTCTGCTGTGTGCCATTTATAAACCTTCACCACTGAGCTAAGTAAAAATGACCCTCCTGATACGCTGGCATTCCTACGAATGAGTGTGGTTCTGGCATACAGATGCACTAATGCTTGTTTTGTCCTTAAACTGGGTCTAGTTGTCCTTTCCAGCAGTTGGAGTTCTTTCCACCTGTGCCATTTAAGGACTGCTGTTGTATGTTTTATGCTTTCCTTAAGGCCTGCAGACAAGAACACTTGCTTTAAAAACATTGCGATGTGTCTTTTGGACTCTTACTGTCTAGTTATGTACAACATGGGGCTCTTGGTCATTCTATTTCCCTGTATCTTAGAATAGTTTGCTATTTCATTTTCCTAGGAATAATTTCATATTTGTTGATCAATTTTTTCCAACTACATCCTTTTTGTTCATTTGGTTTTGATTTTGGTTTTTCGAGACAGAGTTTTTCTGTGTAGCACTGGCTGGCCTGGAACTCACAGAGATCTGCCTGCCTCTGCCTCCTGAGTGCTGGGAATAAAGGTGTGCGCCACCACTGCCTGGCCCCAACTATATCCTTAAAAGTGGTTAAAAATACAAAGACACGGCCGGGCGGTGGTGTTGCATGCCTTTATTCCCAGCACTGGGGAGGCAGAGGCAGGTGGATCTCTGTGAGTTTGAGGCCAGCCTGGTCTACAAAGTGAGTTCTAGGAAAGGCGAAAAAACTACACAGAGAAACCCTGTCTTGAAAAACAAAAAAAAAAAACAAAAAAAAAAAAACAAAAAAAAAAAAACACCAAAAAAAAAAAAAACAAAAAAAACAAACAAAGACACTAAGACAGTGCAAATCAACCAAGCAGGATGATACGGTTGTAAAATAACTCAGTGCTGTTATATCAATTTCAAGGGAATATAAAAGAAGACTGAAGAAGGCGAATCAACTCTTGTTTTGACAGGGATTGGGAAGAGACAAGGACTTTTTAGCCTGGCCATGTTGGAACTGTGTAGACCAGGCTGACCTTGAACTCACAGAGATCCTTCTTCCTCTGGGAGAAGAGATGGCTGCTCCCATGACTGGCTAGTGTCATCATTTTTGTAGTCTCTGTTCTCTCTATCCTTAGGTTTCTTGAATATGAAGAAAGTCAAAGTGTTACCTTTCCATAGAGAGAAAGAGAAGGAAATGGACAAAAGAAGGTGTTCCACAGTTATTAGATGAGTCAAGAGGTTGATGCAGAGATTGAGACCACACCCGCGATGATAATACTGAAATAGACCATGGCAGGGAACTCTTGGACTGCAAGTCTTCAAATGACAGTATCCTGTTTTTCTCACACACATGAAATCTTAAGTGAACAATGTGTTTCTTTTTAAAAAATTTCAAAACTTTACTATAAAGAACTTGCAAATAAAATAAACATGGAACATCAGACTCCAAGTATGTGCATCTCAGCACACATCCCTACAGTTAGAGTGGCCCACTTCTACTGCCTTCTTTCTGTTTGTCCCCTCCCAATCTCTGATAATCCGTTTGTTTTCTCACATGTATCACACTTTAAATACCCATTGATTGCTTTTGTGAAATGTATTTTTTCTTTAAAAACATACTCTTATCTCTTTTTTGGAGACAAGTTCTTACTGTAACCCTGGCTGGCCTGGAATTCGGGATCCTCCTGTGACAGCCTCCCAATGTTGATCCAGTGCTGGTTATAGATGCTAAATCCATGACTTCCTTGTGGTCATCAGCATCTCCATCCTACCCCCTTTTGTGAGCGCCTCTCACAGTTTACTTTCTAATTCCCAAAAGCAACTTGGGAAAGAAAGAGTATCTTACAAGCTGCAGTCCATCAAGAGAAGCCAGGGCAGAAGCTCAAGGCAGAAGCTTGAAGCAGAAACTGCAGAGGAATGCTGCTTACTTGTTTATTTCCCTGGCTTGCTCAGCTAGTTTTCTTATGCAGCCCAGGGCCATTTGCCCAGGGACGGCACTGTCCACATGGGCTGGGCCTGCCTACATCCGGCAATCGAGAAAGTGCCTCCTGGTCATCAGTCAGTCTGGTGGAAGCAGCTTCCCCAGTTGAGCTTCCCTCCTCTTTGATGACACTAATTTGTCTCAAATTGACAAAAACTAACCATTGCAACTCCCTTTTTATGTTATGGTCAATCTGCAGACCTGCTCTGTATTATTATACACATGCCTTCATTCATACACATGAACGTACAGATCTTTAAAAATGTACTTTAGGGATTGGGATGTAGCTCAAATGGTAAAGTGTGTAGTATGCACAAAGCCCTAGTACTGTGATCTCCAGTACTACATGAACTTGGCATGGTGGTACATGCCTATAATCCTAGCACTCAGGAGGATGGGGCGTTCCAGGCCATCCATAACTACATAGTAAATTTGAGACCATCGTGGTATACATGGAGCCCCATTCTAAGTAAAAGAAAACATGTATTTCATAATGACATCCTTTTAATTCCTGAGTAAACTGTTTCCACCACTAAAAGACCCTACTCTCTCATTCAGCAGATTGCTCTCCTCAAGTAAAAGAGAGCTCACACTTCCTTAGGGTCACTGTGGACAGATAATGCATGCATGGTGGAGTTGTACCTCTCTAGACATCCTAAAGAACTATCAGAAACTGCCCCCACTGCTGTCATGAAGGAGTTTTAAAGCTCATTCAGCATCTGAAGAGCAGTAGAGAATTTCATTTCAGTTAATAAATTTGTTCCCCCACACTCTCTCCCTTTCATTTAAAGTTGAATCAGTCCTAGAATTTTGGGGTAAAGTTATAGTCTTCAAATGAAATGTAATCATTATCATTAGAACAGAAATAAAACAACGGAGTATTATATAATATACATCTAGAAAAGCCTATGATAAAAGAAGAAAGAAATAAAATTACTCAGAAACCTTTTAAGAATGAATTTTATTATATGACAGTTTTTTACATATTAATGCATTCTGGTGACTCTTACCCTGTATCTTCTCTTACGTTCCTCGTACCCTGTTTAACCCCCAACTTCTCCCTACAACTCCCTTTCCTACATTCATACTTTTTTCTTTTGTTTTGTGACACAGTGAGTTTAACCAGGGCCTTCTGGGTTTGGACTCTCTGTTGGAGTCTGGCAAGCTCTCTAATGGGTAAACAATGGAAGGCAATGACTCGGTATCCCACAGGAGCCATTGGTAATCAGTAGTTCAGCAGTGATGGGTAGGGCTCCGTGAGCCCCTTCCCCATCCATGACTGACTGTTAAGAGACCCAGTCTTGTACAGATCTAGTGCAGGTACCCACAGCTGCTCTGGGATCACAATTGCAATGGCTGTATCGTGCCTAGGACATAGTATATCTCAGCCCTTCTCCTTGTCTTCTGGCTCGTCCATTCTTTCTACTCCCTCGTCTGTACTGTTCCCTGAGCCTTGCATGGGATGCCATCAATGTCCTGATTAGGGTTGAGCGGTCAGCTGTCACTTTTCCTCAGCACTTTGAAAAGCCATGAGTCTCTTTTAAAGAATAGCATTTTTGAAGGCAAGGAATACTACAGAAAATATATTGATGACTAAAAATAAAAGACACAGGATACAGAACTGATAGTTATAATTGCTTCTCAGAGCACTGGTTCTACAATTCTGCTTGCCTGTGGCCAGCTTCACTCAAGTTTATAAAACTGGCAAGCTCCATGATAAAATAGCTGACAGTAACATAAAGGAGAAGAGGTTTACATGGCCCATGGCTTCATAGTACAGTCCACTGCCACAGGGGGAGCACCGTAGCTTGGGCTGTTCTTCACATCTGGCAGATTAGGGAGTAGAACTCCTGCCAGAACCAGAAACCAGAAACCAGTGTCACCCTGAAGGCCTTCCGCAGTGGTCCAGTCCACTTCTGTTTAAAGGTGCCATTGTCTCTCAAAACAACACTGCCAGCTAGAGACCAGTTGTCCAAACCCATGATGAGCCAGTGGGAGACATTTTGCATTCCAGCCATGGCATTTTGCATGCCCGAGATCAAGTGTATTGGTTCTCTTTAGAGAAGGCCATGCTTGTCCACCTAGACCTACCAGTTCTTTTCCTTATATGATTGGCAGCTCCTTATCCCTGTTTATCCAGGGATACATTAGAGTGCACTGTTCCACTTCTGGATTGCTGGACTGTAGTAGAGATCTACTATTATTCATTAATAGCCTGATAGAGTCTATTTCTCCCCTGACAAATTCAACTAGTTCTCTGTTGGTTTTGCCTCCTGGACTACAATATTCTCAAGTATTTTATTCTTCTCATTGAGAGTGTAGTACTTTAGGAATATTCTAGATTGATAGTTCATTTAAAAGGAAGGATCTAATTCAATTTTATAGATTTATGATGTAAATTATACCTTACTAATAGATGCTTTTACAGTGATTAACCTGCATGTCATCACCTGCCCCCACAAGGAATAATTATTCTAGGGATGTTCTAGGAAGAGAATATCTGTTAAGAATAAATAAGACTTAAAAGAATAAAAAAGACAGAGTAGCAACTATCTTGTAAGATTTGTGAGTTGCACAGTTAGGATTGTTTTCCTCGAGCATGAAAGTGGGAGTGTGACATTGTGAAACAGTGTCATCTAGCTGATGGGAGTTAGCCTGGAGACTACTGTCACAAAGTTACTCAGTACAGCATAATGGTTGAATTCTTAAGAATGTTCACGGTGTGCACTGTGATCACTGATGTACCTGGTGAAAGGGAGAGGATCGGCTCAGGACCCCGAGACCCAGTTCTCAGCACAAAGGAGACTGATTGACCCCAGGAGGACAGTGGGCAGGAATACGAGACAGAGACAGGATAGAGGAAGAGAGAGACGGAGGAGGAAGAAGGGAGGGAGACAGACACGGCACACAGGAGCATGGCAGTTTATAACGGTGTTAGGTTGGGGTGTTTAATTTTAATTGGGCATGTTAATTAGGTGAGCCAAAGGGAGCTTTTGATTCCTGAATCTTGGTAGTCAGCCTCAGGAGGAGGAAGTGGCGAAATCAGGGACTAGACCTTGGTGGCTAGCTTTAGGAATGAAATCTAACGGTTTTTTAGCATGGCAGAGGGCATGGGAGAGAAGGGCAAGGCCTGCCAGAGCCACGTTTGCCATGCTCAGGCTGACCAAAGTTCCTTCACCTAGGAGAACTAGGTAACTGTTTATTTTTCTCTAAAGGTAACACCAAATACAGTTGACATTAATGTGATGTATTACAGTGACAATAATAAGGCACTTCAATTTGCTAATGGCTGGAAATGTCAGGATTTCCACTTTTTAGAGATTAATTTTTACTTTATGTGTATGTATTTTTCCTTTGTGTATGTATGCATACCATGCATGCATGCATGCAAGTGTGTGTGTGTGTGTGTGTGTGTGTGTGTGTGTGTGTGTGTGTGTGCTATCTAAGTTATCTAAGGAGTCCAGAAGAGGACACTGGAACCTGGGGTTATAGGTAGCTTTGCACTGCTGTGTGTGTGTGTGTGTGTGTGTGTGTGTGTGTGTGTGTGTGCTAGGAACTGAGCCTGGGTCCTCTGCAAGAGCTCAGTCATCTCCCCAGCCCCAGGATTTCCTCTTTAAATTTATTTCAATAGTATTTTTATATATTCATTTGTATTAAATTTTGTGGTTTTTTTTTTTTTTTTTTTTTTTTTTTTGGTTTTTCAAGACAGGGTTTCTCTGTGTAGCTTTGTGCCTTTCCTGGAACTCACTTGGTAGCCCAGGCTGGCCTCGAACTCACAGAGATCCGCCTGGCTCTGCCTCCCGAGTGCTGGGATTAAAGGCGTGCGCCACCACCGCCCGGCCTTGTATTAAATTTTGAGGTAAAAGTAATGACAATACAAAACATAGTATATGAATGTGACAAAGCTGTAATTTAATGGAGAGACCCAGAGGTTTATAAAGCCCTGTAATGACCATTTCTTAGCTACATTTTCTGTTTTAGAGAGTTTTAAATGACTCACTATTTATTAGACCTTAACCTGATCAGACATATTCCATACCTTTCAGCTTTTTCTTTCCATATTTGGGTATAACTGAGAAAAATAAAGAAATAATTATTTCTCTTACTTTCACATTGTGTCTTTACCCTTATGTATCAAGTAGAGTTGATCCTGGCCAGTAAGCTTAGAGGCAGTACCCCATTTCTTAAGGATGTATGTCAGAAGATGATATGCAGGTCACATTGATTTGATAATATGCATTATATCAGCTATTTAGACATCACACTGTACCAGTGTACATTATTATGTGTCAGTAAAAAACCCTAAATTATTATTCATTCCTCAGCATTTATCCTTGGTGTCCAGTAGAAATGTAGTAGCTGCATAGTGGGGCTAACACCCATGCTTCTTCCCTTTGGTGATGTTTCTAGCTTAGATGGGGAAACATAAAATTAACCCTATCCCTTCTTTCCTAACACTCAGTGTGTTTCTTAAATTTTGTACAAAGCACTTACCTAGATTTAAGAGTCTATTTTTTTGTTTTTATTTTGTCTTGGATTCCGCTCTTTTAATCTGTTTTCATTGCTGTAACAAAATACCATAGAAATACTGTACAGTGGGAACCTTACAAATAACAAATTTGTTTTCCCCACCTTTGACATTTGGGAACTACAAGTCAAGGTGCTGGCAGTGAGGGATGTTTGATGAGGGGTTCCTTTTTTTGTGTGCTGTGACTTTATGTGGTTGTGAAAGGGCCATCATGGCTCCCTGGAGCCTTCATCAGAGCTCTGTTCTTTGGACCGAATAATCACCTCACATACTAGTTCTAGTCATTTTTGGGATTATGTCTCAGTACAAAAATCTAAGGAGACATTAACATTCAGACCATAGCACTCACCCACGGAATATTGGCTACATGTAGTCAGGAATTTTTATTTCTTGCTTAAGGAGTATCTTTGGTTAGAAGTGATGAGAGCACACCTTGATTTTACTCTCCAGACAGTCTGAAGTCCATTGCTGCTTCTTTATTTTGGACATTTTTACTTATTTGTTTATTTTCTCTTTCTCAGTTTATTTTTCTGTGGCACTTTAAAAAAGAATGCCTTTCTTCCTGGTCTATTAAAGGAGCTAACAAACAACTTTCTTGTCTGGTAGAACCATTTTGCTTTAAACTGATATCTGTACTCTTCTTTAAGTTTGTTTCTCCAGTGACCCTGTTTCTCACAGGTAACTAATACTCCTGAACTTCCTTCCAGGTGCTATCTGTGCAGCATTCTTCATTCTGCTGATGCTCTCAGCAGTCTGGAACTTTCTACTGTAACAGTCTCAGGATTCCCTACATGTCTTATGTTTCTTGAAGTTTCTTTTCAGAAAGATCTCTTGTCTAACAGTTTCCTCTGAGATTGAAACAGTCTGTCCTGTAGCTAAGCTCCTTAAACAGGAAGGTAAACAACTGAAAAGAACTTCAGGAAATCCCTGAAACTGACTAGATTCACTAGGCCCCTCCCTGCCACAGTAAGCAATAAAAGCTGAGTGTCTAGTGTAGAGACAAGTGGAACAGAGCTACAAAGAAGACTCTCAGAGAAGTCAAGCTGTGAAGATGACTCTGAGAGGAGAGAAGCTGCAAAGAAGACTCTGAGACCAGACCAGCTGCCTGGAAGAAGGGGAAACCAGCCGAGCTGCCTGGGAGAGTTTTAGAGCAACTGAGGCATCTGGAAATCCTGTTGAGCTGCCTGTTCACTGTGCTCCGGATTCTTAGCTTTGTGAACTGTTACTCATGCTGGTATGGGCTTTGGTGATACAGTTGTCTCTGAGTCATTTCTGCTCCTGTAAATTAACCCCTCACCCATATTCTTGTAGGCAACCTCAATAAAACTCATTGGTTCACTAAATTGGACTTTGGTATCTGTACTTTTGTCTGTCATGGATTCCCTGTCTGAGTGAGTAGAAGTGTGGGTTGCATCTCCCCAAGAAGAGTTTTCTCATACAAACATCCCTATGTTAATCGGGTTAGCATTACTTGACAACTAGCCAGACAAATTCTTGGTCTCCACTCTGAAGTTACTGAATTGGAAATTGTGGAAGTAAGAGTTGGCAAGACAAAACGCCTTCCAGGAGATTCTGACATTGCTTTACCATGTGACCCACTGCATTGGACCTTGTTGTTGTGTTTATTTCCTTAACAGGGCTAACCCTTAAATACAGTAACTTCAGATCACTTTCATATGTGTAACTTTTTTGCGTGTGTGGTGTATGCATGTGTATGTGTGTGTGAAGGTGCACACAAGCCTGTCCATGGAGGCCACAGGAGGATGTCTAATGTTCCCTAGCATTCCTTTCCTTCCACCCCCAGCCTTATTCTCTTGAATTAGGATCTCTCACTGAACCTAGAGCTTGCTAGGCTGATGCCAACAAGCCCCAGCTGTCATCCACATCCGTCCTTGTCTGGAGTTTACAGGTGTGTCAGGAGGCATGTCCAGCTTTTTACCTGAGTGCTGGTGATCCAAACTCAGGTGCACAGCCAGCACTCAGCTCACACGGAGCCATCTCCTCAAGCACTGTTAATGTAAACTCTTTAGACATCTAACCCTGATTCTGTCAAACCTATTTTAAAATTAGTGTACGTCTATCTTTGGTATGTTTCCAGTATTTCACACTAAGTAGGCTATAAATGTTAACAGCCTGTTTGTTGTATGATGTTTTGTTTGTGTTCTGACAAATAAAGCCTGCCTGGAGATCAGAGCTAGCTACTAGTTAACCATAGAGGCCAGGCAGTGGTGACATGCACCTTTAATCCCAGCACTTGGGAAAAGGAAGCAGGAAGATCAGGAGTTCAAGGTTACCCTGGGCTACATGAGATTGAACCAGTGTAAAGAGAAATAGAGTCGGGTGGTGGCGGCTCACACCTTTAATTCCAGCACTAGTGAGGTGGAGACAGGAATATAAGGTGGGTGGAGACAGGATCTCTCCCCTCTCCCACCCCATTTGGTCTGAGATTTCATAGAGGTAAGAAGTTTCTAGTGGCTGCAGTTGAACCTGGGTCCTCTGGAACATCAGTCAGTGCTCTTAACCACTGAGCCATCCCTCTCCTCTCCATCTCTCTCCTGGCGCATGCCAGTAGGATTTGCTGAAGGAAGTGGAGGCAGGAGGATCACGAGTTTGTAGCCAGCCTGGCTAGCTCAGTCGGTAGAGCATGAAACTCTTAATCTCAGGGTCGTGGGTTTGTGTCCCACGTTGGGCGACAGATATAGCGAGAAATCCATGGAGTTTGCTTAATAGGCAAAGGAATTTATTAGAGGGAAAAACTCACTGAACAGAACAAAATAGTCGCAGGTTCTGGAACATTGTTCTGGCTGCCTGAGTCAGTCCCATATCCAAAACCACAAAGGAGAGAAGAGAACACATACATGCATCTCAGGTCTTAAGGATTGCTGAGAGGCCACGCCCCCAGGGATATGTACTTCAAGGTCATAGGCAGGTGGAGCAGTTACCTGCTGCATCTCTAGGGGCAGTGCTTCGAGGTCATAGACAGAACAGCTATCCACTATAGGCTGCTGCTCTGCTTCTCTGATCTTTTGGCTTTCACCCTAACATCTGACTCTGGGTTTTTATTTATTAAGACTAATTAGGATCACACTTCAACAGCCCATTTCCTGAGATCTGTTTTGCACACTGCTTCCTTATACCCTGTTAGCCTTCAAACTTTTAATGTTTATGCAATATTTTCTCATTTCCTATTTTTGTCCTGCTATAATTAAGACATCAAAGATTTTTTTGAATTCTCTATCCAATGTAGAATAGGATTTTTAAAAATAAAATTTTAATTGAAACTTTACTGTTAAAAAAAAAAAAGCTTCCACATTAATCCCAGCACTTGGGCGGCAGAGGCAGTCAGATCTCTGAGTTTGAAGATAGCCTGGTCTATATAGTGAATTCAAGGACAGCCCAAGGTACATAGTGAAAATCCTAGCTCAAAACAAAACAAAAACAAAAAGAAGAAAGAAAGAACTTGGAAATAAAAAAAAATTACACACTCAAATTACCTAGATCAAAATTCTGAACATCTAAATGAATTTCTATACAGTTAGAATAGCTATTCTGAAGTTATGAAGCTTCACATTAGATGTTAAGACTGTATTAGCAAATATATTTGTATACGCTTACCCTTCACCAAAAAAAGAAAGAAAGAAAGAAAGAAAGAAAGAAAGAAAGAAAGAAAGAAAAGAAAAGAAAAGGAAAAACCATGACAAAGAGTTGAAACAAGAATAACAATTAGCTTTATATCCTCTTTCATGACTCAGATGCTCCTCCCTCTGTTCACGCCTTCCTCATCACCTGTTATGTGGACCCTTTCATGGTCTCTTTCTGCATGTTATACTGTGTTCACATACATGCACATACACCATGGGCTAGGATCTACAGATGAAGGAAAGCGTGTTTGTTTTTTCTTTCTGAGTTCACAGGAGGATGTCTAGTATTCTCAGCATTGCACCCCTCCCAATTGTGTAATCTTGATTAATGCTATACATTCCAAGTTCTTTGTTTTTTTTTAATAGGACTTTCTAGTCAATGGGTTTTTTTTTTTAAATAGGATTTTCTAGTCAGTAAAGTTACCATCATTTATAAACCACGGGTTAAAGTATGATTTTGTTTTGCCCATATTTCTCCACTTCCTGTCCTCCTCCTTTACCTTTCTTTCTTTTTTGGGAACTTAGAGATTGTTTTCTCTGAATCTTGCCTCAGTTGCCCAAACTCTGTCAAAGTTGGAGGGGTCCTTGATCCGGGTTGATAGGGTACTTGCTCATTCTAGATCCAAAGGAAAAGCCAGGCATGTACCCTGAAATAAGTCCTGCAGTAGGTTTTTAATAAGTACCTTTAAAATGTGGACGTCGGAAAATCTCAGAGTTGAGCATATTCCAGCATCAGAAATGCATAGAAAGATTGTAAGCAGAGACAGAGGAGTCTCAGTGATTTCAGTAATGAGTTTGACAGTACACACACAATCAGTGACTGAATTAAAGAGCCCAGAGAAGGAACAAGCAGATTTTACTATAGAGACTTAGCTCTTGTGTGCAGGAGGAAGGACTGGCTAAAACACCTTCTTGGGGCGCGGGAGTGCCTTAGCTTATACTTGGCATGTGTGAGGCCTTGCCCTTCAGCCTCAGCACTGATAACAACAGAAACTAGAGTATGAACTTTTGTGTTAAATGACTAAAATTCATGTTTATTACCATATGTGCCTTCTTATTTTCATAGACATACATTTGAATAATGTCATGTGTTCCTTTATGTACAGTTTACATCTTGGACTTAAAATTTTAACTGTTATGATTGTTTGCTCTATTTTGTTGAGCAGGTATAAAAATCTGTTATTTTACAGATGAGGAATTTTATACTTGAAATCTTCATAAAATATATTCTCATAACATGCTATTCTTTTTTATAAAAATGTTTATCTTTAAGTTATAATAAAAGCCTTTCTCTTTACTGTACATGCAGGAAACCTCGACCTGTCTCCCAGCTGGTCGCACAGCAGGTTACTCAGCAGTTTGTGCCCCCTACCCAGTCAAAGAAAGAAAAGAAAGACAAAGTAGAAAAAGAAAAAAGTGAAAAGGAAGCAACTAGCAAAAAGAACTGTCATAAAAAAACCAGGTAAGAAAGTGTTTTATGGTGTTTGAAAGAGTAAAAATAACCATTTAATATTCTATTTAAACTTTGATCATATTTCTATATGCAAAGTGAAAGTAAACTATTTTATCTCAATATAAAATATCACAAAATTTTTCTGATCTTGAAAGTTACGTTGGAAATCAGAAAAGGTCAAAATATAAGCTTGAATGTGAAGAGGCTTTCCTTGTTTAGTAGATATTTAGAAGACATTTATGTCTATTCTTTTTCCTTTATAAAAAAAAAAAAAGAGGTACTTGAGATTCAGGAAAGTGCTATTCAGAATCATGAGTGGATAGTTGCATGACCTTTGACCAATGATCATGGTTGTGGATCTTGTCATAACCGTCAGTGTACAGCAGTGGAGTGAGAAGTTAGCCTAGCCTTAGCTTTATTTTATTCTATTATTTTAAAGATTTATTTATTCACTGTTTTATGTGTAGGAGTGCTATACCTACATGTATGTATGTGCGCTGTGTGCATGCCTGGTGCCTGCAAAGGTCAGAAGAGAATTTCGCATCCCCTTGGACTGGAGTTAAGGACATTGTGAACTGACACATGGGTGCTAGGAATCAAACCTGGGTTCTCTTACCACTGAGCCATCCCTCCAACCCCCCCCCAACCCCCCCCCCTCTGCCTTATCAACTGCCTTTGTGGTACAGTTACAGTTGTGTCTTTGTTGCCCTAAAACGTCTGTTGGAATAAAATTATTAAGCTACCTGCAAACTTGAGTATGATTTTAAAGCATGGTTAAACCATTACATCCAGGCTGTCAGCCATCTGTTATGTTGAAAGTTCATGAGTGATTTTGTTTGGTTAATGTTAATGTGTATTAAAATATTTTGTGATACTTTTATTACTTTTGGTTTTTTGAGACAGGGTTTCTCTCTGTAGCTTTGTGCCTTTCCTGGGACTCACTTGGTAGCCCAGGCTGGCCTCGAACTCACAGAGATCCACCTGGCTCTGCCTCCCGAGTGCTGGGATTAAAGGCGTGCGCCACCACCGCCCGGCACTTTTATTACTTTTGTTTGGTTATTTAGTATGTACTCAGAAATTAGATACCGAGAAAAGCTTGCCTAAAATCTCATCTTTTTTTTTTGTGTTTAGACCAAGATTAAAAAATGTGGATCGGAGTAGTGCCCAGCATTTGGAAGTCACTGTTGGAGATCTAACAGTCATTATTACAGACTTTAAGGAGAAAGCTAAGTCAGCGCCGGCATCCAGTGCTGCTGCTGGGGATCAGCACAGCCAGAGCAGCTGCAGCTCTGACAACACTGAGCGGGGCGTGTCCAGGTCCTCCTCGCCTCGAGGGGAAGCCTCATCCCTGAACGGAGAGTCTCACTAAACATTCTTGCTCCTCTTAGTCACGCCTGTCCTCCCATGGAAATACAGATTATGCCAAGAACTACCACATTTTCATGACAGACACATTCATGCATAACCATAATTTGAGTTTTACATGAAATATGAATTTTTCCAGGACTTATTAGATTTTATCGCAGTGTAAGCTACCAAACATTTCCAGACTTAACGTTTTGGTCTCTGCTGTTAAATGCCATGAAAATGTGGTTGAATTATTCATTATGCAGTGTTACTGGTAAGTCTATTTTCACTTATAGTTTAGTGAATTCTAACACATAATTATTGAATTCTCTACTATTGGCATGTAATGAGTTTAAATTTTTTATTACATAGTGCAAGCTGCCTAAATATGTATTATTTGAGAATTGTGAAACAAATAGTTATATGTATGCAAGTCAGAGATCAACTTAATCAACTATTGCTGCAACAGGATTTTCTTAATGGTTATCCTCTTAATGCACCTGCTGGTACTTGGTGTGGTTAAATAGGAAAGTTGTTATTAAATAAAGAATTTGTATGAACCTTTGCCAATGTTTTTGACATGTTTTTACTAAATTATTGTTTCTGAGTTATGTTTTATCCATTTTGCAGTTTTTATTTGTTAGTTTGCTTATTTTTCAAAGCATCAATTTATTGTAATGTTTACTAGCAGAATTGTAAACAATAAAACATGGATTGTTTAGCTTTCTAATTCAGGTTTAGTGCTATTGTCATTGAACACTGGTTTTTCCTGTATTCTCTAAGACATTAAAGTTAAAGAAGTATAAGCATCTGGCAGAAACCGAAAAGAACTTGCCATACTTGGAAAAGCTTTAACTTAATGATAGTTTAATCACTGTTTCCTCGTTCCAAACCTAGCCACAGTCATAGACATGTGAATCTAATTAATATAAACATGGTAACTATTGCACAGAACTGGGAGGTTAATCTTAAATCAGTTTAATTGGCCTTTTGCTAAATATAACAACTCGTATGAAAACCATAGTACCCTAGTTCCAGATACAGCCTTCAATTTATGCATTTATCAGTATCTTGAAATAAAAAGTATCTACAGCCCCACTCACTTATGTACAATTTCCAATAAAATATTTTTTATGACTTCAGATATTGCATTTTGTTTGCAACTAAATGAAGTGTGTTATGTTGTATTTGAATATCCATCTTAGAAACCACATGCTACATCTTAAATTCTATTAAATTCTTTTGTTTTCTCTAGCCATTTGCTTAATATATATCTACCTATAGGGGGCTTCTGAAATGTAAATCAACCTAAAGACAAGACCTAACTTGAATATAACCTATCACATAAAACATGCCATGATAACGTTTGAAGGAAAAATAAAACTGTGGACCCTGAAAGTTGTGATATTTGGTTTCTCCTGGTAATGTAACTCTGTTCAATTGCAGTACTTTTTATTGACACAGTGGTACTCTTGTAACATGCTAGTTGTGAATACAGTTTATTGCATACAGTAAAAGTCTGTGATAAAAACATTCAGATACCTCATTCTTTAGTGTTGCTAAATGAAGATGTAAAACTTGTTTTATTCTAAGATACTTCCAATGGAATACCAACTATCTGGCTATGTTCATTTCAAACATGTTATTTTTGCATTGTTTTTCATGTATAAATGTCTAGTATATCCAATTTTAAATACTTGTGATGGGGAAATACTCTAGTTCCTATGACAAAATAATGGTCATATATTTTCATAAAATATGTTGGATTTCTCTGCAAGAAAGAGCAGCATGAGAGGAGGTGAGGTTTTACCTGAGTAGGTTACACTCACCTGTTTGTGGGTGGAAGGCGCAGTGGCGTGGAGAGTGAGTGCTGCTGCCTGCTGCTCAGTCTCCTCTCGAGCAAACTTGAGTACATTCTCAAGCTTACTTCCCGTCTGTACATCGGGGGTAACAATGGCCATATCTGATGAATGTGGTTCTAGGGAGCATTAAGTGTTAACCCTTGTAAGATTCTTAACATCTCTCTAACACACTGGTAAATGTGAGCCTTTACTATCATTCTAGGTAAAATGCCATTAAAATACATTTTTATAACCACATTATCTTAATGCTTCATAGATAATCTAAGAGAACAGTGTTGTCAATGTTTGCTCTGGTCCCAGAAAGACTGTCTCTCTATGACTGGAGACCCGAATCCTCTACACTATGAGACTGGAGAAATGAACTGTGCTATCTAGTGTGGCATTTTGTTTTCCTTTCATCTTCCTTTATTTCAGTCTACCTCAAATATACCTTCATATCAGGAAGACATGCAAATTCTATTAGTACATGCACTTAATGTTAAAATATGCAAGACTATTCAGAGCCAGGGCTTAGGGTATATTTCTAGCTGTTTTGTAAATTTGTAATATAGTTTCATTAGTGTATTCTTTTATATTTTTTGGATTATTTTATGTGTATGAGTGTTTTGCTTGAATATATATGTGTGCACCATGTGCATGCCTGGTGCCCACAGAGGTTGGAAGAGGGTTTTGGATTCCCTGGAACTGGAGTTACAGACAATTATGTGCTCCTGTGTGGGTGCTGGTAATCAAACTCTGGTCCTCTGCAAGAGCAGCAGGTGCTCTTAACCACTGAGCCATCTATCCAGCCCCGTCAGCAGTGGGTTCTTTTAACCAAATTCTACACTAAAAGAATGTGAGATATTTTTCAGAGTTTATTACCTTAGAGATAAGCAAAAATGAAGGTGTACTTTGAAGCACACGGGAGTATACACTCTTACAACTTTCTGTAGGATGGATGACTTAATGGCTTAAAGGTTTTAATTAAGGTTTAATTAAAGGCTTTATTAAGTGTTTTCCTAAAATTATAGTGGTAATAGACTAGATGAAGTATAGTAATAGAAGAAATAAAATCAACTAAGTTGATGGCATATGTCAGCTTTCTTATAGGTATAAATCCTCATCCTGAAAGGATGTCCTTCTGTCATATTGTAGACATTAATGGTGAATGACTGAGTTGCTTGTTACACTTTCTTAGCAGCTTACCTCTCTTTTGGAATCTTTGTAAGGATCTGATGTAGGAACTAGTCACAGAAAGGAACCTTGGCTATGTGATTTTACAGTGAAGGGAAAACAAGAATGTGTGTGTGAGGCAAGGATACCAATAAAATAACAATGCCTCGACTTCATGCTATCTACTCTTTCAGCCACCACCAACGTGCAGAAGCCCGGAACAAAGAATGTAACAAAGCTGTATGGAAAAATCAGTGACAAAAACAGCCGAAGGCAATCAGTGAGAGGGGCAGAAAACAAGGATGTTACTGATGGGTTTCAAAAGCAGAAGGCAAGGAAGGCTTAAGAGCGACGGAAACCAAGTTCTACTAACAGCATAGGAACGGAAGAGTTGGCCTGGAAGACAGTGAGAAAGGAACAAAGGAAAGAGGCAGAAAGAGTGGCAGGGTGGCCAGGCTTCTGGACTGCACCTCACAGTATCACAGTCTCTGGGGCATGTTAGTGACATGCAATGCTAAGTCATCTTCATAATTAGTCATCAGCAGTTTCCTCAGCACATGCTCTTAAGTAGGGCAGCACTGTGTTTAATAATTTAGAGTGGTTTTTCAGCAAGGCAGTTCACTGTAAGCTACTGCAGACAAGTTTTCTTCATGTAAATAATTTTCAGAACACACATAGCTACTATCCCAGATCATTTAAATGTTAGGATTCCAGTGTACTAATTAGGCTTAGTCAGTGTAGATCATCCAGTCTTTATGAGCTGGGCCAATTCCTGACCATTTGAGATACTATGAGGAGACCAGATGCTTCACTGGAAAATGGAAGAGTTCTGGAAGGTGTCAGTATTTTTGAGACGTTTCCTATGTTTTCTGTGTCGTGTGTGTGTGTGTGTGTGTGTGTGTGTGTGTGTGTAAAGTTTGTTTGTGCAAGGGCTGCCAGTGTCGTTCCCCAGAAGCTATCTTCCAGGTTTTGTTTTCTTTTGTTTTTAATTTTTAGTTAAAAAAAATTGTTTGAGACAGGGCCTCTCTCTGTTTCCTTGGCTGTCCTGGAACTCACTGTCTATACCAGGCTGGCCTTGAGCTCATGGACCTTTGTCTCCTAAGTGCTGGGATGATAGGTGTGTACCTATTTTTGGTTTGTTTGGTTTTCTTTTGTATGTATGTGTGCTCGTGTACCGTGGTGTCAGATCCTCTGGAACTGGAGTTACAGACAGTTGTAAACCAGTGCTGAGACTTGAACCCGGGTCCTCTGCAGGAGCAGTAAGATCAGCTCTTACCCACTGACCTTACTTTCTAGCCCCCTACCTTGTTTTTTTGAGTCAGAGTTTCTTAGGGGTCTGTAGCTGCCAACTCGGCTAGTATGGCTGACTGGTGAGCCCAAGGGACTGCTTGTCTCCACTGCCAGTCCTGGGTTACAAGTGTGGCTCACTGAATTTTTCCTTTCCTTTTCTTTTCTTTCCTTTTTTTTTTCTTTTTCTTTTCTTTTTTTAGCTGTAGGTTCTGGAGAATCAAATGAATCCCCATCCATGCTCTCAGTGCCAGCACCTTTTCACCTGAGCTCCCCGGCTCTACATTCTGCGTCTTTTCACAGGCCATAGCTTACCATCCAGTACTTGCCTGAATTTTCCTGATCTAGATTTTTGTCACATCAATATTATTTAGTTGAGGATATTGACTATATATTTTGGCTTTTAGTTACTGTTTCAAAGTTTGGTTACGAAGAGGGTAAAGGCATGGAATTCACATTTTTGAGATCTATAATGCAGGTTACCCCTGTAACAATTAAAAAATATGTACAAGACACAGAAATAGGGGAAGGAATGCCTGGAACCTTTTTCTGAGAAAATTCCCCTAGGCCTGAAATATCACTGCAAGTCTGCACTAGAGTGTTGGGCCTCATTTTGACGCCCATGGTTGACCAGTTGTTTGAACTAGCTGTGATTTATTACTCCAGCTTGGATTGTCAGAACTTTACCCTTGTAAGCAATGTAATTTGAGATGAATCATTTTCTTCTAATTTATTGAATAATATTTACTTTTATGTGTATGATTGTTTTGCCTGCATGTGTAGGTGCACACACGTGCAGTGCCCGAGGAGGCAGAAAGGCTGTTGGATCCCCTGGGACTGGAGGAATCGGTGGCCGAGAGTCGCCATGTGGGTGCTGGAAACCAAACCCAGGTCCTCTGTAAGAACTGAGTTCTCTTAACCCCCGAGCCATTTTCCCCCTTAATTTTTAAAAGTCAGGTCTCATTTCTTTTTTTGTGAAGGTATTGAAGAGAGCTACTGCATTACTGTCCAATTAGAAATCTTACTCAGACCGATTTCAGCTAGTTTACTTCATCTGAGAAATCAGTTTGCCATTTTCTTGCAGGCAATTCAGATTGTTAATTGATTATTCTCAATTTTTGATGTAGTTGTAAGAAATTTTAGCTAAAATTGGCTGTTTTAATAATTTATGTAGGACTCAATGGTTGTATATAGTCTAACATATTATATATATATATATGTATATATATATATATATATACCAATTCTGACGAATTTCTTTTGTTCTTTTAAACTGCCTCAACTCCCATGGATAAATAGGACTTAAAATTAGTAATTAATATTTTTATGTGTTATGCTTATGTGTGTATCTGGGCACCCTGTGTGCCTGGAGCCCGTGGGGGTCAGAAGAGAGCGCTGGATCCCTTGTACCTGCACTGGAGCTACAGAGGCTTGTGAACCACCATGTGGGTGCTGGGACCTGAACCTAGCCGTTCCTCTGCAAGAGCAACAACTCTCAATCACTGAGCCACCTTTCCAGCTCCTTTATACTAGTAATTAAAAATTGTTTTATTTCTAAGTGTGAGGATAAAGCAAAGGTAAACTTGGGGCAAGAATCTGGTGCCTCTGCTTCCTTCCCCTGCAGTTTCTGAGGAGTGACTCCCAGGGCCTGAGGTTGAATCTTTTCACCTGATGACTTGTAGAAGAAAGCTGCCTTCTGGTCATCACCTTTCTGTAAACTTTTAATAGGAAAATTCAGAAGCTAAATTGAGGACCAAGATTTAATAATTGGGGCTTCCCCCCGTGTGTTGCTCTCATTATTCCCTTTACTTCATAATTGTAGCCGCATTGAGATGGCCCCGTGCCTACTTGAGGGTGGGGGAATTAAGCAAAAATGGGACTATCTGGACAGTAGGAAACTAGCTTGGCAGGAGAGAAGCAAGGAAGACTAAAACAGTGAGCACGTCTTCACATGGAGCAAGTTGAGTTTTCAGAAACAAAGCACAGGCATAGCGTCAGGCCCAGGAGGGCTAACGTACAGAATAAAGAGGATATATCTAGCACAGGATGAGATAATCTGAGGGATACTCAACTTTTTCTTGCTTTTGAGACAGGGTCTATCTCTGTAGCTGTCCTGGATCTTGCAGTGTAGACAAGGATGGCCTTGAATTCACAGAGCTACCTGTCTCAGCCTTCCAATGGCTGGCACCAAAGTCATGCTTCACCACATCCAGCCAAATGTTTGTTTTTAATTTTGTATTTTGTTTGGAGACAGGGTCTTGTTTTATCACCCAGGCTGGCCCGGACCTTGTAAACCTCCCATTTCAGCTTCTCCAAAGCTAATAATAGAGGTGTGCACTCCCACAGATAGCTAAGAATCACTTTCTCTTTATTAAAATACTGAAATGTTGATATGAAAAGAATATGGGGGAACAGGCAATGATGCACACCTGTAACCCTAGCCAGCACTTGGGAGGCCTGGGCAAGAGGATTTCTCCAGTAGGATTACTTTTTTCTTTTTAAATAAACACTCAAAGGTAGAAATGAGAAGGAAATAATAGACAGGACTGTATACATATTTGAGTGGCCGAAGAGAGGGATGAATGGAAAGAACGAGAGGAGAGAACACCAACATTTAAAACTTATTTTTAATTACGTGTGTGTGTGTGTGTCTGTCTGTCTGTCTGCATGTGAAGTCCAGAAGAGGGTACGAGGTCCCCTGAAACTGGAATCACAGGTGGTTGTGAGCTCCCAAAATGAGTACTGGGAACAGAATGCAAGAGCACTGTGAACTCAACCTCTGAGTCATCTTTCTAGCCCCATACCTTCTAAAATAGAAGACTTAAAATTTGGTGCAAGTCCACAGTCAGTTTTCTATCTCAGAGATCTTTTGTGTAGTTTTAGAAAAAGAAAACTTAACAAATTACCACTTTCAAATTTCATTTTCTGTCCTTGCCTACAGTATTAAGCACCTCAAATATGCCTAATTTTAAATGTCATTTTCTTCACTCACATTTGTTCTTTTGAGTTGAATTTGGATTTTCCCAGCCTGTCACTGGAAAGTTAAAGATCGTTGTTCTAGAGATAGGTTTGGAACACATACATACAGTAAATGAAAGAAATCCACTTGATGTTGAAATAGGTAAAGTTGTTTTCAGTAACAAAAGTTAGTTTTGGAATATAAAAATGTAGTGAGTGAGTCCTGGCCAGAAAGCAACACACAGTGACTCCTCCCCTTTCCAGCTAACCAGGACTTGGTGTGTAGGTGTATAAAGGTTTTTATTTTCAGAAGGAACTTAAAAGATGCCATGGCATGGTCTTGAACCCCTGTGTCAAGCAAATGATTATTCTGGATGCTAAAGATTGTTGGCTGCCTTCCCTTTATACTATTCCATGGCTTTAACAATCTGAGTCAAGAGATCACTCCTCATTTTTCCCACATATAGTTTCTTCTTGGAAAATAAAAAAAAAAAAAAGCTGTTCTTAGCAACCTTTTTTTTTTCTTTTCTTTTTTCCCTTTTTTTTAAAAAATGAGGCCACACTCTAGCCCAGTTTGTTCTGGAACTCACTATGTTGACTAGGCTGGCCTTGAGCTTATGGCAGTACCCTGGTCTCTGCCTCCAGGGTGCAGGAATTACATATGTAAATCGTCAAGCCAGCTTTACTCAGCATCTTTTAAATGGACCATTCTTTGCCTGGGTACTCGCTCTTACTCTAGCTAGTACCTACCACCACATCCTCCCATTTTCCATTCTCGTTAGTGCCCTTGTAATTTTCTGTACTTTTATTTCTCTAAGAATTGTAAGGTGTATTAGAGAGATGTAGTACTCTCTGTGTTTTTACTGGCCTGTCTCCCTTTTGAGGGCAGGACACTCCTTCTATTCCTGAATACTGTGCATCTGAGCCTCTTGTCTGGCATGTAGAAAATATGCAATAAATATTTATTGAATGATCAAATGTATGCTTTCTTTGTCTTCACACATCTTGATAGTTCACTGGATTTCTTTTTTATTTTTTTAGGTAAGGCAAGAAGTTTAATCCTTAAAGCGAGGAAACAGCCCACGGTTCATCTAGTGACTCCCCATGGTAGCAGAGCCAGCTTTTGGTGTGGGGATTGAAAGCTGCTGTGCCCACACATTGTCCTTTGTGGACAAACTTCTCAGTGACCCAGATGCAACTTGAACAATTCAATAGTGTGGTTTTTCTCATGGTGTGTGTGTGTGTGTGTGTGTGTGTGTGTGTGTGCACGCACGCGCGTGCATTTTAAGCATGTTTTAAGTATGTATGTATTTTAAGTGTATGCTTTTAAGTGTGTGTCTATATATTTTTAAATGTGTGCATTTTACCTGTATTTTTTTAAATGTTTGTGTTTTAAGTGTGTGCATTTCTAAGTGTGCATTTTAAAGTATTTAGCTGTTTAAATGTATTGTTTAAGTGTGTGTTTAAATGTATTTTTGTGTTCATTTAAAGTACATTTTAAAGTGTGTGTTTAAGCCTCAAGTTTGGCTCTGAATCCACTTTCTCCAATCTCTGTTCCAACTTTCACTGCAGCCAGAATTGCTCTCTAAAATGCAAATGTGATCATGTTACTTCCTTCCTTTAAAAAGCCTTCACGGAGATCAAGTTCAAACTCTCAGGAGTTTGCTGAGGCAAGGCACTGTAACTGCTATCCCTCTCTGCAGTCTTATCACTCCTCGGGGTCCACTCTTGCATTCACTTATCTTGGCATCACACTTCTCACAGTCTCCTGAATACAAGAGCTGGTTTCATTGCTCACTCGGTCTAGAATTCCCTCCCTTACTCAGGCCACCCTTGCTAAGAAATCTCAACTATACAGGAAGGCACAACTGACTGAACTTTTGGGCGTGTCCAAAACCTTACAGATGGCTATCCTGTCCGTGTAAAACAGCCCTTTTCGAAAGGGAATAAGAGAATTCCTTCTGAGCCAATTATGAGTGGCCCGTGCATGGCGGCGGCGGCGGCGGGGGGGGGGGGGGCAGGGGGAACGTGGATTCAGGTTGCCTGGAATAACATGTTCCGACATGGAAGCATTTACATTATAGTAACAGAATAAAAGAAAGTCAGAAGTTAAGGCATATTCCAGACACCGGTTGGATCACCAGTGTGATGATTAGCACACTAAGGAAAAACTGACAGGTTTTAGAACTTTGATGACATTCTTAGCTTTCCAACTGGTGGGAAACCAGGGGTCCGCTGGTTTTGAGTCATGAGGATGTTAGGTCAGACACGGGTGCTCCACGAATGCTTTATTCAAGGACTAAAGGTATCTAAGAATAATCATGAAGTTTAAGCTAGTCGTTTTGCCTTGTAAAGTCGCCACCGCAGGTCTCCCGCACCAGCAGGAGTACTGGAGCTGCACACAGTTACGTTTCTACCAAGCTTACGGCGCGGGAAGTGGCGAGTGAATGCTCGGCGTGGAAGCAGCTGAGGAAGTCGGGGGAGGAGGAGGAAGGGAGGCTCCGTAGGGAGACGACCGATTTTGCTTTGGGTACGCAAATGAGTTTGTAAGCAAAGCCCAAAAACGTAAAAGGTAGGATCCCTGCCTCCCAGCCGGTTGTGTGGAGGAGCAGGAGCAGACAGAGTGGCCAGAAGTGCATGAGGAGGCCGCACAAAGCACAGACGTTCTAGACCCGAGGCTGAGGTCCGTGGGCAGCAGGATGGGGCGAGGAAGAGCCAGCGAGTGCGGAAAACCACGTTGTCTTTTTAATCACGCAGCGATTATCTTAGAATTCAAGCTGCACAGCGTCACAAACCACGCAGTGGAAGAGTCGCAGATTTAGGTCAAGGGCCTGGAGCCCCGCTCCTTTCCGCAGCTCAGAGCTGGACAACCTCTAAAGAGGCGCCAGCATCCATCTCCG
>CABHPP010113096.1:4666-20086 GCA_902168425.1 Peromyscus attwateri
TCTGCAGTGAGGGCCGGGGGAGACTGACCTGTCTCTGCAGTGAGGGCTGGGGGAGGCTGACCTGTCTCTGCAGTGAGGGCTGGGGGAGGCTGACCTGTCTCTGTAGTGAGGGCTGGGGGAGGCTGACTTGTCTCTGCAGTGAGGGCTGGGGGAGGCTGACTTGTCTCTGTAGTGAGGGCTGGGGGAGGCTGACTTGTCTCCAGTGAGGGCTGGGGGAGGCAGCAGTGTCAGGAAGCACATTGCTGGGGATGTCTTTCTGATGCTGTGAATGTGTTGCTCTGATTGATTGATAAACAAAACGCTGATTGGCCAGTAGCCAGGCACAAAGTATAGTATAGGCAGGATAAGCAGAGAGGAGAATTCTGGGAAGAGGAAGGCTGAGTCAGGAGTCACCAGCCAGACACAGAGGAAGCGAGATGTAAAAGTACCAGTAAGCCACAAGCCATGTGGCAACTTATAGATTAATAGAAATGGGTTAATTTAAGATATAAGAACTAGGAAGATGGCGGCTGCTGCCGGTGGGCTGTGAGTGAGAGCAAAATTGGATGATGAACTGATGTGGAAATAAGAGGAACAGGCCCACAAAGAAAGACGTCAAAAAAGGTATACAGAAAAAGAGAAAGATAAAAAAACTCAGAGACAAAAGATTGATGGATTAATTTAAGTTAAGAAAAGCTGGCTAGAGCATCAAAGTTTCTCTGCCTTCCTCGGGAATCCGCGGTTTGGATCGATCCTTCCCTCGCGGTCTTCCCAGGCCTGCTGGTGAGCGGATCGCCGGGAGCGCTGTATGAGCAAGCAGCGTGGTCGTAGTGTGCACAAGGAAGGAGCAGCGCTGGGACTCCCTGGGTGACCCTTTGGGGCGTGACAGAGCTGGGTGAACGCAAGAAGAGAAGCTACAAGATCCAGGTACGGCCGAACCCACACAGTTGATGTTAATCACCTTGCTGATTGCTTCTCAATTGGGAACTAGTGGAGAGCGCAGCACGGGGCAGGACCTGGGCTCCCAGGCAGGGATCAGTGCAGCTGTGACTACAGAGGCAATGAGGGAGGACGCCGCGGTGCTCCCCGGAATCAGAAGGATCGAAGAGCCAGAGAAGGAGGAGGACATCAGGGGCCAGCCACCCAGCTATACAGCAAGCCACGGAATAAGAGGTGTCTTTGGATCCTGTATTTCAAGAAGCTCTCAAAAGAACTTATCAAGATCACCCAACCACCAAACCAGAGCACCAGAATCGTAAGTATACACCTTACCGACTGAGAACAGGGGTGGTCAGCTTGCCCAGGGAACCAGATTTTTAGTTTCTCATTTCCTGGTGCTTGAAGTTTCTCATTTCTGAGGCTTGGAGGTGTAAGCCTGAAGGGTTAGGGTCTTACACCATCTGCATTGAGCAGAAAAAGAGATGAGTAGACGCCAACGGAAAAATACAGCCAACAACATAAAGACTTATATGACAACACCAGAACCTGCCGACCCTACAGTTGCAACTCCTGAACATACCAAGGCAGAAGAAACAGAAGAAATCAATCTTAAAAATGACGTTAAGAAGATGATAGAGGCCCTTAAAGAAGAAATAAAAAATACCCTTAAAGAGGAAATAAAAAATTTCTTCAAAGAGGAAACAAAAATTTCCATTAAAGAGGAAATAAAAAATTTCCTTAAAGAGGAAATGAAAAACTCCATTAAAGAGGAAATAAAAAATTCCCTTAAAGAGGAAATGAAAAACTCCATTAAAGAGGAAATAAAAAATTCTTTTAAAGAGGAAATGAAAAACTCCATTAAAGAGGAAATGAAAAACTTCCTTAAAGAGGAAATAAAAAATTCCCTTAAAGAAATGAAAGAAAAAACAAACAAAAAATTGGAAGAAAGCAAAGAAAGCCTAGAAAAAATAATTAAACAGATGAAAGAAACATTCCAAGATCTGAAAAAAGAAATTGAGACAACAAAGAAAACACAAGCTGAGGGAATGCTGGAAATAGAAACCTTGACTAAACGAACAGGAACTACAGAAAGAAGCATAACCAACCGAATACAAGAGATGGAACAGAGAATCTCTGACACTGAAGACACAATAGAGAAAATAGATTCGTCAGTCAAAGAAAACACTAAAGATAAAAAAGTCGTAACACAAAACATCCAAAAAATCTGGGACACCATGAAAAGACCAAACCTAAGAATAATAGGGATAGAAGAAGGAGAAGAATACCAACTCAAAGGCATAGAAAATATATTCAACAAAATCATAGAAGAAAATTTTCCTAACCTAAAGAAAGAAATACCTATGAAGATACAAGAAGCTTACAGAACACCAAATAGGCTGGACCCAAAAAGAAAGTCCTCTCGCCACATAATAATCAAAACATTAAACATACAGATCAAAGAAAAAATATCAAGAGCTGCAAAGGAAAAAGACCAAGTAACATATAAAGGCAAACCTATCAGAATAACATCAGACTTTTCAATAGAGACTATGAAAGCTAGAAGGTCCTGGACAAATGTTATGCAGACACTAAGAGACCATGGATGCCAACCTAGACTATTATACCCAGCAAAACTCGCAATCACCATAGGCGGAGTAAACAAAATATTCTATGATAAAACCAGATTTAATCAATACCTATCTACAAACCCAGCCTTACAGAAAGCACTAGAAGGAAAAATCCAATGTAAAGAAGCTAAACACACCCATGAAAACTCAGGCAATAGATAAACCCACACCAACATCTGAAGAAATAGAAGGGACAAATTCCTCCCCAGAAAATGCATGACCTGTGAAAGCTGCTAAGAGTTTGAGGCAGATCTGGGGAGAAAGAAAGCCCCTACCTCCAAAGGCAGCTAGCAGAGGAGCAGAGCAGCCTGGGATGTCTGGGGCTCTGCATCTGGGGGGAAGGGACCGTGCAGGGTGAGAGTGGAATCAGTGGGAGAGGGGTTTCTCTGAAGGAGCTGTGGAAGGGCTGTTGTGGGTGTTGATTATAAGCTCTAAACTTTAGAAATGATGTACGTACTTTCTGTCTAGTTAAGAGAATCTTTCTAATAGAGATAGTGATAATAATTAAGAGTAAGAAGTAGAAAAAGATGAAAATAAGATTTATGAGTTTGTAAAAATTCTGTCTTGTTAGATCTGTGTTAAGAAATCTTTAGGTGTTTACTAAGTTAAATATATGCTAATGGTAGCCCTATATAAGTTTGTAAAATAGATCCATAGAGTTCCTTTAAAAATATAAGCTTGCAAGAAGAATCTAAGGTAGTCCTAAAACATACAGTAATAAGCTTGTAAGAGGTAAAGATACTAGTTGTAAATGTAAGTTTAAATAAGAATTAAGAAGATGGAATGAATATAAGAAGTATATAAGAAGTAATAAGAAATATATCTGCTAAAGTAGTTCCCCACAGCTGAGATCTGTTGAAAATCAATGCAATACAGATGGAAATGGGGGGTGGGCTGGGGGGAGGGGGCGGGGCGGGAGGGGGGAGAACGGGGGAATCTATGGCTGATGTGTAAAGTTGAATTATATTGTAAAATAAAATAAAATAAATTCAAAAATAAAAAAAATAAAAAAAAGAAACAAGAACTAGATAGCAAGAAGTCTGCCATGGTCATACAGTTTATATAAGTCTCTGTGTGTTTATTTGTGTCTGAGCGGCTTCGGGCCCAGGCAAGACTGGAGAAAACCCCACCTACAGCACATACCTTCCCACCCCCACCCCCACCCCCGACAGGGGTTTTCTGTGTAGCTTTGTGCCTATCCTGGAACTCACTTGGTAGCCCAGGCTGGCCTCGAACTCACAGAGATCCGCCTGGCTCTGCCTCCCGAGTGCTGGGATTAAAGGCGTGCGCCACGACCACCCAGCTGGCTTGGGTTTTGAGACAGGGTCTTACTCTTGTGTCTCAGGCTGGCCTGGAACTTGAGACAACCCTCCTACTCGAGCCTCCTGAATGCTGAGGTTACAGTGATGAGCTACCCAGCCATCACTTTTTAAAGTCTTAGGTTGTTAAGACTGGCTTTGAACTTACTATGTACTTAAGGATGTTTTAAACACCTGATTCTCTTGCTCCCTTCCCCGCGCCCCACTTCTAGGGTTGGAAAGGAGCCACCCTAGACATAAAGTGGGAATCTTTGGAGGTCATTGTCACTTTCTGCACACTAAGAGTTAATCTCCTGAGGGAAGAGAAGAGCCCTGGCAGCCTGGGGGGAGGGGAGGCTGGGAAGCTTCTGTGGTGAGGGGGGCTGTCAGGGCTGATCTGCTTGAGGGCTAACAGGCTTTGCACAAACTCACCCAAGCAGAAGCAGCATCTAAGCCTGATGAACTTGATCCTTTCAGAAGCCGTTGACCTCAAAGCTTAAGTGCTTTTTGTTGTTCATACATGTGCTGTTTGGTCCCACACTGCATGTATGCAGAGACTGTGTTTATCTTGTGCACCATGTGGCGATCCGATTCTGACAAGGACTCCAGGAAACATTTGCTGAATAAAAGGCCAAGTGCACATGGCTTGTCACCACATCTAATCCAGCCCTGCCTCCAACCTAAGCAGAGGAGTGTGGAAGCTGTGAGGCCCGTTGATGGACGACACAGACAGAGACATTGGGCAAAGTCACGGCCCACTTGGTGCAGATTTGGGGGATCTAAGGGCTCAGATTCCTCAGGGTGAGAGGCAGAGTTGCAGCATGCCCGGATGGCTGGGCCCCTGAGCACAGACTGAACTGAATCAGGGCCTGAGGGAGCATTCCTGAAGTCCCAGCACTGGGGAGGTGGAGGCAGATGGAATAGGAATGAATGTAAGGGCATAGGGAGTGTGAGGTCAACTCAGGCTACTTGAGACTCTGTCTCCACAAAGAAGGAAGAGGAGAAGGGCAGAGAGGAAAAGAAGGAAAAAGAGAAGTAGGAGATGAAGCGTTGCCAGGGACAATGGTAGCCTCTGTCACAAATCCCACAGATCCCTGTCCCCGCTAAGGGCAGCTGTTCTGTAAATGATGCAAAGAAAAGGGAAAAGTCTTACACCTAAATAAAGCTTCTTCAGGAGGAAGAGGCAGGGGGATCTCTGTGAGTTCGAGGCCAGCCTGGTCTACACAGTGAGCTCCAGGACAGCTAGGGCTACACAGTGAGACCCTGTCTCAAAACAAATAACTAAATAACTTCACTCAACACCAGGCCTGGACAGTTAGCTAAAACTCCTTAACCTCTGAGCTGTGGTCGTCAGCCTTGAGACCTGTTGCTTCCAGCTGAAAATACTTTATTCTTATGACCTGGACCTGCAGCTGCAGGGCCACACCTCCGCACCACACCTGCTGTCTTTCCGGCTCCTGGGCTATCCTTTAAAGGTGTTTTTCTGTTCTGTTTGAGACAGGGTCTTGCTATATATCCCTGCCTAGCCTGAACTTGAGGCAATCCTCCTGTATCTGCCTCCCCAGTGCTGGAGTTGCACATGTGTGCTCCCACACTTGTTCCCCCCCCCCCAAAAAAAAAATTCAACAAAGTCTTTATTCGGAGATAATCATCAAATAATAAGTTGCAGAAACGCAAAGCATGTACTGTAGCCGGGCATGGTGGTACACGGCTGTAACCAAAGCATGTACTGTAGCCGGGCATGGTGGTACACGTCTGTAACCAATGACCCTGAGTGCAAGGCAGGTTCAAGGCCAGGCCAGACTGTTTGAAACCTGTCTCAAGAACAAAACAAACAAAAAACAAAAAGGAAGGAAAACAAAGAGGGTCCCTTTGATAACCGCAGTCACGTGTGGAGCACGACACCTCCCCAGTGTGGACATCTGTCACCCTCCTGCCTTCCTTCTCTCTTCCCTCCATTCCCAAGCAAACACTGACCGGCTTCTTGCCTCTATAGACTAGTTTGCATTTTCTAGAGTGTTCCATGGATGAGCTTACACAGTCGGTCATCTTTCTGGGCCCGGCATTGCTCTCTGGCTGTCGACTTTGAGGAGACCCTGTTCCAGCTGAACACCGCTCAGCTCAGGAGCCAGGCCAGGGAGCTCCTGCCTCTGGGAGTCCCACGGTTTTGTTAGACTATGTAATTTTTATTTCCTTTTTAATAATTTATTTTTTTATTTTGTGTGCATTGGTGTTTTGCCTGCTTGTATATCTATGTGAAGGTGTCAGATCTTGGAGTTACAGACAGTTGTGAGCTGCCATGTGGGTACTGGGAATTGAACCCAGTTCCTTTGAAAGAGCAGCCAGTGCTCTTAACCACTGAACCATCTCTTCAGCCCCATAGGCTGGGTAATTTTTTCTAAAGATGCCTACAGTACTTGGTGGTTAATGGCTCTCTCTTAATGAGAAACAATAAGTTATATTCTTATTTTTGCCAGACTTTATAACCTTGAACACCAACCGTTTTACTTTTCCCCACTAATTCTTACCAAAACCTCAGCTAGGGACTTTAAAGGGAAGAGGAACCCTTGAAGAATATGCAGTCCCTTCAGCATGGTGGAGTATGTAACCTCAGACACCGGCAGCAGTGGCGTATTATTGTTTATCACTATATATTTGATTAGTGTTAAGTGATTAATTGACTGATTGATTGATTGACAGACTCTAACTCTTTAGCCCAGACCTACCCGGAATTTGCTACATAGCTTAGATTGGCCTCTAACATGTAGTGATCCTCCTGCCTCAGCTTCCTAAGTACTGGGAATTACAATTATGAACTGCTAACCTGCTTGTTTTTATTTATAATATATTGTTGTATGATATTTTGTTTGTGTTATGACAAATAAAGTTTGCCTGGCAATCAGAGGGCTGAGCTAGCCACTAGTTAACCATAGAGGCCAGACAGTGGTGGCACACACCTTTAATCCCAGCACTTGGGAGGCAGAGGCAGGCAGATCAGGAGTTCAGGGCCATCCTGGGCTACACAAGATTGAACCAGTCTAAAAGAGAGACAGAGCTGGGCAGTGGTGGTGCATGCCTTTAATCCCAGAACTAAGGAGGTAGAAATATAAGGTGAGTGGAGACAGGATCTCAGCCCCCATTTGGGCTGAGGATTTGTAGAGGTAAGAAATTTCTGGAGCTGGAGAGATGGCTCAGAGGTTAAGAGCACTGACTGCTCTTCCAGAGGTCCTGAGTTCAATTCCCAGCAACCACATGGTGGCTCACAACCATCTGTAATGAGATCTGGTGCCCTCTTCTGGCCTGCAGTCATACATGCTGTATACATAATAAATAAATAAATCCTTAAAAAAAAAAAAAAAAAAAAACAAAAAAAAAAAGAAATTTCTAGTGGCTGCTGCTCTGCTTCTCTGATCTTTCAGAGTTTACCCTTGATATCTGACTCTGGGTTTTTATTGTAAGACTGATCATATTGATTCATTTATTTTAAACGTTATATTTCTTTATCTGTATGGGGGTGCACCTGTATGCATGGCTTGCTTGTAGAGGTCAGAAGACAGCTTTCTGGAGTCTATTCTCTCCTGCTGTTGGGTCCCATGAATTGAATCCAGGTTGTCAGGCTTGGCAGCAGGTGCCTTTACCTGTAACAAATATCTGGGCCATTTTAATAGCCTCACTGTATTGTTTTAAACCTTTATCGAATGTCTTACAGTGAACTGTGTGTTGGCTCTGTGCTTTTGACTTACAAGGAGTTAGTAAGGACTGAAAGTCATGCCAAAGACCATATGGATGAAATTTTATGGTGTCTGGAATTTGTTTGAAAGGATCTCCAACAAGCCAGGCACAGAATATGATGCCTGTAATCTCAGGACTTGGGATGCTGAAGCAGGAGGATCTCTACTACTCTGAGCCTAGCTGATCTCAAAACAAAATAAAAACTCCAGCAAGAAAGTAGAAGGGGGGGGCTGGAGAGATGGTTCAGAGGTTAAGAGCACTGACTGCTCTTCCAGAGGTCCTGAGTTCAATTCCCAGCAACCACATGGTGGCTCACAACCATCTGTAATGAGATCTGGCGCCCTCTTCTGTATACATAATAAATAAAATAAATCTTAAAAAAAAAAAAAGAAAAAGAAAGTAGAAGGGGCAGATTGAGTGAGTCTGACTAAATCCGGGCAGTGACTGAAGTCTTGGGCTGGGGACAGAAAGGCTCATTTGGCATTCCCTGGGGCTTTGGAATGTTTGAAATGATCACCATCAGTTTTCTAAGCAGACTAGGAAGTTCCCCAATGTCTTCATGGTGGGACCTTGTGTTAGCCATTGGTAATTCATCATTTCCAAACTACCGTACTTCAGATGATAAACTAAGGGTACCTTTAAGACTTAAATAAAATACTTACCTCAGTCCTCCTCCACCCAGGGCAAGCACTGCATAAGCCATGGGTGTCTGTTAGAAAGTGACTGTGTCAGCATTGATTTACTGGTATTGGTAGCCACATCTGCCTGGAACTTGGAGGCTTCCTTTGATAATGTGCAAAGAACAGAGAAGCGAAAACGTCCTTCTTCTGGAAGGCTGTTTTTAGGAAGATTCCTAGAAACATACTGGACATTAGAAGTTTCCTTCTTACCTAATTTATGCTAGAGACGAAATCCGGTGTCTCGGCCTGCTAGAGACGGTACACAGCGTCTTGGTCTACTAGGCAAGCACTCTATTAACAGCCTCTTCCCTGCTCCCGAATTCTGGGTGTTTCTGAAAGAACTCTCAAGATGTATAGAGTCTCCCTGAATGGTGCACACCTGTAATCTGAGCACATGGACATCATGGACAGGAGGATCACCAGACCAGCCAGGACTGCCTAGTGAGAACCCTGTCTCAAAGGATCCACCCCAAACAGACAATAAACCAAAAATATTTCTGGAGTCTCAATCCAGGAGGTAAAAAATAATATATCATATCATAATATAAGGGGCTGGAGAGATGACTCAGTGGTTAAGGGTATTTGCTGCTCTTATGGAGGACTGGAGCTTGGCTTCCAGCCCCCACACAGGGTGGTTCACACTGCCTGTAACTCAAGTTCCATGGGATTGAACACCATCTTCTGGCCTCCCCAGACACTGTACACACACCACATGGTGCTCTCTACAGAGTAGAAAATGTTCTTAACCACTGAGCCATCTCTCCAGTCCCCACGATGTAATTAAAGACTGTCCTCCAAATTGCTATGTAACTGAGAATGACCTTGAGCACCTGTTCCTTAAAGTCTCCACCTGAGTGCTGGGATATCAAGTGTACACCGCCACACCTGGCTAAATGCCCTTAATTGTAAGTGAACAGCTTTCCACAGTGTCCAAGCACCAGACTGTACAATGAGCTAAGCTAGATCAGCAAGGTCACAGACAGGTGGTTAATATTTACCAGGTTGCTAGGTGAATTCGGCTAGCCACCTCCGATGAAATCATGCTGTAAGGCTTTAAGTGGCTGGGTATACGTTATCAAACACCTGTATCCTAGCACTCCAGAAGTGGAGGCAGGAAGATGGAGATGTGGAGGCCAGTCTGGCCTTACTCTATAGCCTGGAATGGCCTGGAACTCAAGATCCTCCACCAGCCTCAGCTTCCCTAGTTCAGGGATTACAGGCATGTGACAATGAAATCTTCAGGGTGTCTTTCAGTCCACTTTGTGTTGCTGTGATAAACTGCCTGGGGTGAACCTCTTAAAAGGAAGAAAGGATGGGCTGGCAAGATGGCTCAGAGGCTAAGAGCACTCTCTGCTGTTCCAAAGGTCCTGAGTTCAATTCCCAGCACCCACATGGCAACTCACAACTGCCTGATGCCCTCCTTCTGGTGTGCAGATGTATGTGCTGACAAAGTACCCATATAAATGAATGAATGAATAAATAAATAAATCTTTAAAAAAAAAAGGAAGAAAGGTTTATTCTGCTTTGTGGTTTCTGAGTCTCAGACAATGGGCTCTTTGGTATCCAAGCTGCAGGCCCAGGGTGAGGGAGAACACCTTGGTGGGAGCACAGGGCTGAGCAGAGCTGCTTGCTTCATAGTAGCTGGGAGGCAGAGAATTCATAAATGAGTTAGTACAGCTGAGCATGGTGGGACTAGACCTGTCTGCAAGCCACTGGGGAGGGTAAGGCAGGGTAGCAAGTTCAAGGTCCATCGGAGCAACCAGCCACTTCAATACCCAGAAAGCTGAATTCACAGATCCACCATAAGAAAAACTATGACAGAGTTGAAACTGGGAAAACAAATAACTTTATGCCCTTTCTTGACTCATGTGTTCTTTTGCCTACATTCTGTCCTTTCTTATTAATAGGTTTTCTTTCTCCTGATAATAAGTTCCTTTGCTGACGCAGTAAGCCAGATCAAGCCAAACTGAAGAAGTGTAGTGTGGAGACCCAAATTACTCAGGGTCAGAGAATCTGAGCTTGCTTTACCCAGCAGGGCTGCATAATGGGATGATTTGACCATGGGCGTGGTTACCAGGTGTTTGGAAGGGTCTACACTTGGCTCTATGATGTGCTTTGATCTTGCAAGGGGAAGGTCTTTTGCCTCTCCCCTTGGCATGTTATAAAAAGCCTTTTGAATAGAGCCCCGAGGCTGTTAGTATTGACCCAGGCCCTCCGGAAGCTATCCCGTGTTTCTGTCTTTCTTCTCGTCGGCTAGGCCTATCCTTCTACCTGATATTTTCTTATCCCTCTCTCCTCTTCCTAAGAACCCTCCAAAAGGTGGTAGCTGGACTCCCATAGTGTAACAATGGGTATATTGAGCAAAGCAGCTCCCCGGAGGGTTCTCTGGTTCCAGAGACCCAGGCCAGAGAAGTCACACGCCCAAGCCAGAGCAGGAAAGTTTTATAGATTGTAGGTGAAGGGTGATGACATGTCTGCCATAAGCTGGGTTCATGCCCAAGTATGGTCAAAAGCTGAGTGCTTAGGCGGGGACTTGAGTGGCTGGCTGCATCAGGGGAGGAAGTTTCAATAGTCTCCCAAGAATGCGGAACTGGGCTTTTTGGAGCCTTTCTTTGTTAGGAGACTCTCTGAATGGGCAGCGTTTGGAGAGAGAGAGAGAAAGAGAGAGGGGAATGGGGCTTCCAGGACCATGCAGGAGCTAGAGGCTCCAACCGAACACTAAGCACCTAACATTACCCTCTTTGTCTCATTTCTAAATTTTAGATGATACTCATTTTCAAGGAGGAGAGGGACTTTGTAAACTGAACATATTCCCTTTGTTCCTCTGTTTAAAACTATATAAAAAAAAAACTATATCAAACCTAGTGGTAGTGGCCCATGCCTTTAATCCCAGCACTCAGGAGGCAGAGACAGGAGGATCTCTGTGAGTTTGAGGCCAGCCTAGTCTACAGAGTGAGTTCCAGGACAGCCAGGGCTACACAGAGAAACTCTGTCTTGAAAAACAATAATAATAATAATAATAATAATAATAATAATACTTCCATTGGAGCCTCCAGCTCACCCCTGCGTGACCCAGGAAGCCCCATCTCCCACCCCTCTCTCTCCAATCCCTGCCTGCTCAGAGTCTCCTAACAAAGGCGCCAAAAACCCAGTTCCATGTTCTTGGCCGCTACTGCAGCTCCTTCCCGATGCCACTAGACATCTTAGTCCCCGCCCGAGCTTTTGACCACCAGCTTGTGGCAGACAGGTCATCACCCCTCAACTACAACGTACAAAATCTTCCTGCCTTGGCTTGGGAGTGCAACTTCTCTGGCCTCATTATCCGAGACCAGTGAACCCGTGTGGGAGTTGCTTTGTTCAACATGCCTGTTGCTATACTTTTTCAGTCTGGCTTGATCTGGCTTACTGCATTGGAGGAACAACTTATTATTGGGAGGGGGTAGAAAAACCTATTAATAATAGTAATAATAAAACTATGTCAAATCATCCTTTCATCATGCTGTATAATATGTAATTTGGGTTGTCATTTCTTTGTCTTGCAAAATATAGCAAGAAACCTCTTGGGTGAGGAGAAGTGAAAGACTGGTTGGCATGACGATGGATTTCCAGTCACACATCATCTGCATCAACAGTAGCTTAGCGTAGTTTGGATAAATTAGTAGTTAGCAGAGTTTGGATAAATTTTAGTGCCATCTAGAAATGTGGTCATCTACCAGGAGGCCAACTTCAACATCTGACTATAACTCTGGGCTCACATTCTGTAATCCCGCATCCTCTGGGATTTTGGGTATCATCTACTCTGGGCACACATTCTGTGACCCCGTATCCTTCGGGACTTTGGGCATCATCTGCATCTTTTGGCATGCTCTGAGGAGAAGCCATCTTGTCAGACTCCATGACACCCGTGATGAGGCTTCCCCTTCTATCACTCACAGTAATGTACTTCAGTTCTGATGCTGATGTAAGTAAGTTCTTTGCCTGGCATAGTTTTTCCAGCCCCTGGTGTAGCGATTCTCCCTCACATGCCTTTTTTTCTTCATGTTTGTCATATCAATTAAAGGATAAAATGACTACTTTATTTAATACTGCGGGTGATGATTCACCTAGTGCGGCTGGTAAAAAGATCTGAAGCATGACCAACTTTCCTTTAGATTTTTAACCCTATTGCACCCTTTGGGGTTATATAAACAAAGACCCACCCTTTCCCCAGTGTGGTGTCTCCTGTGGGCACAGTCCCCAGACTTTCGTGACAGGCTTGGGACAGTTCTCTCTTGAATTTAATATCATTGACAGGAGCAGGACTGTTTCAGAAATGATCAATTCAGCTAGTTATGGACAGGACAGCAGTCTTGACTGACAACCCTTCTGCCAGCTGTAGTCAGAAGTTTTCTCGGGTCCTGCCAAGCCCCTGCAGTCCCATGGCCCGCTTATAAATACTCACTTAGAAGCTTATATTAATTATAACTGCTCAGCCATTAGCTCAGGCTTATTACTGACTAGCTCTTACAATTAAATTAATCCATAATTCTTATCTACATTTAGCCACGTGGCTTGGTACCTTTTCTCAGTTCTGCCTTGTCATCTTGCTTCCTCTGTGTCTGGCTTGGCAACTCCTGACTCAGCCTTCCTCTTGCCAGAATTTTCCTTGTCTTCTTATCCTGCCTATACTTCCTGTCTGGCTACTGGCCAATCAGCATTTTATTTATCAACCAATCAGAGTAACACATATTCACAGCACACAGAAAGACATCCCACAGAAGCCAGCCTTTGACTGAATTCATCCAAAGCACCTTGAGGATTGCTAGGACTCCTGCTCACCTGTTGTGACACTCACCAACTCATGGAAAGCCGTGTGGCTCCCTGTTGCAGAATATTTGTTCACACAGTAAAGATGTATCTTTGCCAAGGCACCTTCTAATTGGTTTAATAAAGAGCTGAATGGCCAATAGCTAGGCAGGAAGAGGTTAGGCAGGACTTCCAGAGACAGAGAGGACGTGGGGAAGAAAAAAGGCAGAGTTGCCAGCCAGACCCAGAGAAGAAAGGAGAGGTACAAGATGGAAGAGAGGTAACAACATGTGGGAGAACATAATTTTTAAAATATGGGTTAATTTAAGTTATAAGAGCTAGTTGAGACAAGCCCAAGCTGAAGGCCAAGCTTTCATAATTAATAATAAGTCTCCAGGTCATTATTTGTGGATGGCAGTCCAAAAAATAGTCAGACAAGAAAGCTTGCTACAGTTCCCCATCAAGGAACCGCTGAAGAGGCCTTGGATTAAGATCACACTGGGGAAAATTGTCTCCTTCACCTGATTGGCACACCAGAGCTCCCAGGTCTGCGCCCCCCCCCCCTCCAGCCTCTTCAGAGCTGGGAATAGAATAAACAGGACTTTATCATCCGTAACTCCATGCTGTTCTAATGTACTCAAAACAGGTCCTGGAGGTGGATTTTTTTTCATGTGTCTCCAAAGCATCTAGTGTCAATGTTGTAGGTCCTGTCATGACCTTTATATGCTTAAATTTGTTGAAAATTGGGCAACATCAGAGACAATCCTTCCTGTCATAGATTTGATATTTTTGGATGAGGAGCTGCTTGTCTGGAAGTTTGCTCTTAAGTTCAGTTAACCCAACAGCTAACATATCAAGACAGTGGTACCTGATATCTTGTTGTTGTTATTGTTGTTGTTTCGAGACAGGGTTTCTCTGTGGAGCCTTGGCTGTCCTGGAACTCTGTCTCTGGAAGTCCCGCCTTACCTCTTCCTGCCTAGCTATTGGCCATTCACTCTGTAGACCAGGCTGACCTTGAACTCAGAGATCCTCCTGCCTCTACCTCCTGAGCACTGGGATTAAAGGCGTGCACTACCATTGTCTGGCTGCTTGCCGATACCTTGCTGAATTGTACCACTGTTTCAAGTGAGTCAAGCCTGTGGGAGATTGAGGACAGACAGATGTTGGTTAACCACATCAGATTGGGTGATCAAGTCTGTGTCCTTAGGCTGAACTTGGTGACCATGGGAGACTCCTCTGAGGAGTGTGCTTTGAGGTGCATTTTCTCAGGTTTGTCTGACTGCAGTGTGGTCTCCAAGGGTGTTGAGCATGAGGTTAAACATGGGAAGTCAAGTTTGCTTATGACAATGTCCTCAGCCACGTACACCCAGGCACGTTGATCCTTGGGGAGACAGGATTCTTCTTCACTGGGAGAAGGGGATAGACATCCTGCATCTGAAGGACGAACATTTAGAAACTGAACTCAGCTCTGGGAACTTTTCCTCAATGCTCTTCCTAAAGTCTGCTTTAAAAAGGGGAAAGTATGGGTCAGAGAGATGGGTCAGGGGTAAAGGAGCATGCCACCAAGCCTTACGACCTGAGTTCAATCTCTGGGAACCACACAGTGGAAAGGAAGAGCTAACTCCCTAAAGTTGTCCTCTGACTTTCACTGTGCCCTATGGCGTATGTGTACATGCATGTGTAACATAAATAAAAGTGTAATAAAGTAGAAAAGGCAAAAGGAGCTCTAGGAAATAAATAAATAGTTCTAGGGATCTGCTTCAGTGGTAGAGAGCCTGCCAAGCACTTGTGAGGCCCGAGTACAGTTAAAAAAATAAGTCAATGGTGGGGCATCCCTGTATCCCACCACTAAGAAGCTGAGGCAGGAAATCTTCCTGCGTGCCAGGACTTCCTGGCCTGTATGGTGAATTCCAGCCCAGCATGGGTTACATAGCAAGATGTTGTTTAAAAAAAAAAAAAAAAAAAAAAAAACACCCAAACCACAGTCAGACAAGATAGGTAGAGGCAGGAGGATTGGGAATTCAAAGCCATCCTTGGCTATGTACCAAATTTGAGGCCAGGTACCAAATCATGATCCAATTACCCCCTAAAGGCTCCACTTCTGAATTCTGCTATACTGGGGACCAAGCCCATGAGCTCCTCCTCGGGACATGCCTGATTCAAACTGCAACGTGGACAAACATCTTTCTCTTCCTCAGTTGACAAGTGTTTCTTATGACCAGCATTCACAGTCTCCAGTTACAAGGCGACAGTCTGAGCAACAGCTGTGGATCACAAACCGGAGGTGTTTGTGAGAGGCTCTTGCCAAAAGGAGTGACGGGGCTGAATACAGAGGCTGGGCCAGGTGGGCTCCCCGCCATCAGGCGCCCCAGCCACTGC